>JAECUM010004298.1:0-51587 GCA_016617855.1 Megalonaias nervosa | reverse complement strand
CTCTCTCTCTCTCTCTCTCTCTCTCTCTCTCTCTCTCTCTCTCTCTCTCTCTCTCTCTCTCTCTCTCTCTCTCTCGTTTGATACTGAGTGTTGCAGGTTTACCTAAGCGAACCAGATTTATCTTTGCCTCTGCGTCTCTGTTTGTCTCTCCGTCTGTCTGTCTCTCAAAGATCAAGGTGTAAAAAGCATATTTATCACCATCTTTGACTCTGTCTCTGTCTCTGTCTGTCCGATGACCTAGTTGTCTACAAAGTCTTTATACATTACTCGCATCTCACATATTAAAGCGTGCGTTCGAGTCTCGGCTTGACTAATGTGGATATGTGAGAAAGCCTGCCAGTAGTTTCCCGCAGGTCGGTGCTTTTGTCTGAGTGCATCCAGGGTTCTCGCTCCAATGAATATACTTGCTACTATGCACAATCTATCACGTGCTGACAAACGGCGTTAAATCCCACAAAACCATACCAAAACTAGCTCTTTTTCTTTCTATTATTCGTCTGTCTGTCTGTCTGGATCTGTGTTGGCAAACCTGACGCACTAATCTACTAACAGAGAAACAGAGAGATGGAAAATAAAGCAAATGTATAGTAACCGCTGCACCACCTCTCCCTCCCGCTGTTGGTTGGGCATCCAGCATGCCAGTGTTACTCTTTGATGCTAAAAATGGCCGACAATCCTACCAAGAGAGAGAGAGAGAGAGAGAGAGAGAGAGAGAGAGAGAGAGAGAGAGAGAGAGAGAGAGAGAAATATATGGAGAGTGAGATGACACAGACATTGTGATGGTCATTTGTAGTGAAGGGGGTCACTTTACCGTCAATGGGAAAATGTATTACAGATCCGCCTGGGCCACTTAGGCGTCAAAATGTATAGCGTCAATGGGAAAATACATTACAAGACCTTCCTGGGCCGCTATAGCGTCAAGGGAAAGTTGGCTTTTGTATAGGGACAATAGTAATGGAACAGGTAGGGTGACGTCACGGTACTGGCAACAATGTGACAAGTGGCTGACCTGAACACGCGCGGCTACCTTAGGTAGGAACATTTACAATATAGAGACAGAAACATAGAAACATGGCTAGAGACAAAGATATAAACAACACAACCATAAAACCTAAAATATAAAATCGACTGAAACAATATGTTTAGGCAAGAGAGATCAAATCTTTTCGAGGCAAAAGATTGACCCATTACACCTAAATTATATAACAACTTGTTGCGAATATGTAATTCAATTGTGTGTTAGTTTTAAATTCTTTTTTATTTCATTTTTGATTCATTACATTTTATTGTAATGATTATTTTCACGGGATTTGATATTTTAAAAAAATTAGTCTGATTAGAAGGCAAATTATGACTTAGTCACTATTTTTGGCTCACTTTGGTTCATAGATTTTGTAAACATCGAGTGAAAGCGAATGCCTATTACCAAGGTCATGTTCGTCCCACGTGTCAGCTAAATTGTAAAAGGCCTTTCGTGTTCAATTTATTTCCAGTGTGGAATCTTATTATTAGATGGGGAAATTCTTGCCTACGTGATCACTGGCATTTGTTTTATTGCGCAGTTCAAATTAGTGAATCACGTTGCCGTCACATGAGCCAGCATGTGATCTAAAATCGTGTGCTAAGACAGAGGGTTTCTCGTAGACCCAGTCAGTCATACCGTACACCTTGAGGTGAAAAAGTATTTCTATTGTTGATGCCAAATGGTTTTGAAGTTCATCTGTTATTATGGGATTTAATAATTTATTCTCTAGAAGATTACACAAATGTTATTTTTCATAAAAGTTCTGTGACAAAGATATTCAGTTAAAATTTATTCTGGAATTCTAAGCGCGAAAATTTACAAATTGTGTTTCAACAAGGAATTGTTGCCATCAGGACAACGACCTCATCTGACGCCCTCGCCTTCCATATTGGAATTTCGTCAAGATTCGAATCTGGATTCAGTTAGAACAGTTTAATGATAGGAGTTATATTTTTCAATTCTAGGATTAATTTTGGGATTATATTCACAAACCGTAAGTCCTATTCCATACTTTTACATCGTTTTCTAGGGAAATTAATGATCTTGTTAAATTTACAAAGCTTCTTACCTTCACTCTTTGTTATTTTGTTACTTTTGTACGAGCCTACACGTAACAAGAGAAAATTGGGTTGCTCGTCCTTTGGATAAATGAATTTTCGGTACATATTTCAGAAAATTGTCTATTGCTTGAACTTGCCAGAAAATACGATCTTTCTGAAGCAAAAGCTTCCTTAACGAAGCAAGATATTAGCAACATTTTGATTCAGTATTTCGTAGAGAAGAATGTTTTAGATAGAAATGTTTTGGCATCATTCATTAAGTTTGTATCAGACTCTGACATAAAAGTAAAGGAATTAAAAATGAAATACAAGATCGAATTGGAGTTAAGGAAGCTCGAGCGTCAGAAAGAGGAAATAGAGAAAGAAACAATTGCAGTTTAAATTAGAAGAGAAGCAATTGAAATTGCAATTTGCAGAGAAGGAGAGAGACAGACAGGAAAGAGAATGATAAACAAATGAAATTTCAAGTTGAGAAAGAGGAGTGAGAGAGAAAGGAAAGAGAGACCGATAGATAAAAGCAACAGGGGTTTCAAAAAGAACAGATGCACGTCCATATTCAACATGAGAAGGACGAAAATGAATTTCAGATTAAAATGAAAGAAGTGGAGCTGGTAAGTGAAAAGTAAGATCTCACTTCACATATAAATTTAAGTTTTGACATTATAAAAAAGTATTAGTTTAGTTCCCCCTTTTAGCGAAAAGAAAGTAGACATATATTTTATTTATTTTGAAAAAAGTTCCTGAAAATTTGAAATGGCCAAGGGAGCATTGGACTCACTGTGTACTTTTTGGCAAAGCCCGAAATATCTATGCATCCCTGTCAGTACAGCAGAGTTCTGACATGATTTTGTAAAGGAGTGCATCTTAAAGGTGTATGCGTTAGTTCCTGAGGCTTATAGGCAACAAATCAGGGACTATAAAAAGAAAGCTGGACAAACATATGTCGAATTTGCAAGAGAAAAAGAGCAGTTATTTAAGAAATGGTGCTTAGCTGAGAAAGTTGAACAGGATTATGAAAGTCTCGAACAACTTCTATTACTTGAAGAATTCAAGAATTGTGTTCCTAATGACATTAAGACTCATCCTGAGGATTGAATCTTGCAAAATGCTGCCCTAGCTGCTGATACCTATTCATCAACTTATAAAGTTCCTGTTGTAGGCAAATCTTTCACTCAGCATTCTACTGGTAGAAAGGTATTTCAGCCTAATACGACGCCTTCTAAAACTCAGTATGGTACAACTTTACAAATCAAGCTTCTGATAAACTTTATTCAAAATCCTTGTCTATTCCTATGTGTACCTATAGCAAGAAAAAAGGACACGTCATTTCTGATCGCTTCAGATTGAAATATAAGGATCAGAATCAAGCTAGACTTATCCCAAATACTCTTATTTCTAAAAGGTCAAGGTCACGGTCATGTATTGAAAATAATACATTTGTTGGGTCTCATAAACCCCAGTGTGAATTATGAACCATTCATGTCGAAGGGTTCTATATCACTCTTAGGTGATTCGGCCAATCCTATTCATATTAAAATGTTAAGGGATACAGTCGCTTCTCAGAGTCTTTTATTATCAGGTACTTTGCCTTTTTCTGAGAAGTCCTGTTCTAATGAGAATGTTCTCATTCAGGGAGTAGAGTGCGGCTTTGTTAATGTTCTCTCCATTGTGTAAATTTGTCATCAGACTTAGTTTCAGGTCGGTATAGCGTCTTCTTTATCCGTTGAGGGCATTCATTTGCTATTAAGCAACGACCTAGCTGGAGGCATGTTTGTGGTTAATTCACTTGTAACTGACAAGCCATCTTTGGATCAGAAAGTTGATCCTATTGAAAAAGAATACCCTGATTTATACCAAGTGTGTGCAATTACCAGAGCTGTGGCAAAGAAAGCTCTTGAGAACGATTTTGATTAGGAACATATTCCTTTAGCTGACACATGTATTGGTCAGGCTTTTGATGAGTTCACTTTCATTCCTAATTTGGATCAATCAAACGGTGCTGATCACAGCGATCCTCTTTTAAATGCGCATTTTGTTTTATCTTATCAGGGTGATAAACAACGATCGCTTGTCGTCGAGCAGGAAAAAAATCCTGAGATCTCTTGTTTGTTTAGAAGGGCCATTAGTGAAACCTGAGCTACAGAAGTACCTGTCTGTTATTTCATTAAAAATGAATTCTTATGAGAAAAAGGCGACCTCCCGAGGTATCTGCAAGTGACGAGTGGTCAGTGAAATATCAGATTGTAGCATAAAAATCTTACAGAGAGGAAATACTTAGTTTGGCCTATGAAACTCCTCTGGCTGGTCATCTTTGGATAAATAAAACTTATCACATGATCTTCACTCACTTTTATTGGCAAAAAAATCAAAAGTGATGTTTGTAAATTTTGTAGATCTTGTCATACTTGCCAAATGGTAGGAAAACCCAATCAGATGATACCTAAGGCCCATCTGCGACCTATTCCTGCATTTGACGAACCATTTTGCAGGATTATGGCAGATTGTGCTGGTCCGTTACATCAGACCAAATCAGGCAACTAATACTTGTTGACCATTATGTGTGCGTCAACAATATTCCCAGAGGCAATTCCTTTGAGAATACTATAGTAAAAGCTCTGATAAAGTTTTTCGCTCAGTTTATCCTTCCCAAATCTATCCAATCTGGTCAAAGGTCAAATTTTATGTCTGCAATTTTCCACCTAGTTTTGCTTGAATTTGGCACTCAGCAGTTCAAGTCAAAATTAGTATCGATCATATAGGTAAATAATAGGTAAATATTCTCCAATTGGCATATTTTAATTACAAATTGAGTCCATACATATGTTATTTGCTAAGCTTTGCACTCAAATGGAAAACAGTAATACATTATTTCAATAGGTCGATACGTCCCTAATATCGGTCACAATAATCCTCAGGCGGTGTGTAGAACAGTGGTTCTTAACCCATGGGTCGCGACTCAAAACTGGATCATGATGACGTTTCAATTCAGTCGCTGTGTTCAACCTTAATAATTTGAAATTCCCTATCCAAGATCGGGTTTTATTTGCATTTCATGGGTAGCGAGGCTAACATATATTTTCTTTTCTGGAATGCCGCCGATAAAGGTAACACCCGGTGGTGTAGAGGTTATGACCTCATCAGCTGAAATTACCAAGGGATTCTATATTATTTGTGTGTGCGTAAATATCCTTTAAGGCAGCATACACTGTCACGCAATGGGTCTAAAATGTGCTAACACCACATGTACCTTTTCCAATCCAATTAAAAACAATACATTCACAAGGCCCGAATTGAATACTTGTACGGGAACCATTTTAATGATTCCTTAACGTACTCTTTGTTACATTTAGTTTCTTAGATTCTGTTGGTTTGGATCTGATTGTATTTCTTGTAGTTAAAGAGTACTTCATTGTTGGACTGCATTTCTACACTACATACAGAAACGGTCGATTAGGACAGGAGAATAGTCAACCAGACAAGGACAATGTAAAAGAGTACAGTGTGCCCTACAAAATTGGGTTATATTTCTTAGCGTCAAACAAGATCAATGTTGAGAATGGTGAACCTGGTACGCGCAAAGTAACAAGAACAGTGCGTATTATAAGAAGAAACTTTTATTGATCTTATTATGTCCCCTTCTGCTTACATGGTTAAGAGGTGTCTGAACGGACCCATTCCTGGAAACATCGTGATCCCACTCGAACCTTTAAAATGAAAAACTAACACTAATTTACTGCATATAACCTATTTTATCTGTTCCAAAGTCATATTTTTTAAGTCGTTAGACATGGATTGCGCAGTGCCTGCCTACATACATCAAAAACTTTATTGGTTTCTCTTAACGGGGGGAGGGTGGTACTGACCAATTTGTTCCAATTTTTCTAATGAATGGTAGAATCTAAATTGAGAGGCGCTACTTGATACGAGAGGAAAGCAGAATTTCTACAGATGATGTAGTCAGATTTTGCAAGCGATAATAATTGCTGTGGCAAATCAAAATTCTTAGGCTTGTAGATACATCGAACTATATTTTGTAATGCAATTCCATGTGAACGCCCTACATTCGTATCTAATTATCAAAATGGATATGCTCTCCGTGTGCTAACTATAGCTAAAAATAGGTTATACTGACCAACATTTTATCCCAAGTGAATACCTACACTTTGGTATGTACAGTCTTGACGTTTGATGTGTGTGTAAGGTCTGATACCACCACAACAAAGGGTACATATATATATATATATATATATATATATATATATATATATATATATATATATATATATATATATATATATAAGTTTGACATTCATGTACTTTTTCAAGTTCCATTGCATGTTTCATTCTCTGCATTTACGTGTGACTCAGTTTCTTGGCTGCTATAAAGTCCCTCCGATACGGTTCAATACGTTTTATGCACATCAATTGGTTAATTGGTTTGAGAAATAGTTGTCTAACACTGATTCACTCTAACTAAACAAATATTCATTAAATTCGATCAAACTTTTACACGGATGCGTAATCACACACAAAAGAATTATATGCCCAAGGTTGTTACAATATTAGCCGTTGCTGCTAAACGACCACTAGATCGGAAAAGACTGCAACAGGAGACGACCTTCAATGAAGTTTATTTAGTCTTATAAGTTTTGGAACCAGACTGTAGCGTTTGAGCGAATAGTTCCTATGTTCGTGGGCTGTTCTTTGACTCAGCACAGCAATGTCAAATGCTACGCATAGTCTGAATTGGTTGTAAATACTGATTACATTCAGCCCCAATAATCTTAGCAAATTGGTGTACTTAGCAAATCGAAATCTCTTCTCTCTCTCTCTCGTCATGATTTTAACTACGTACTTACTAATACTTGACAGGCATGGTAAAAAGCCTTACTTTTTATACGTGTCTGTTTGCTCTCTTATTTATGGATATATGTGTGTATGTGTATGTTTATGTAGCAAGTCTCTTTTTTATTCAGGTCAAATTTCTGCAAATGATCAGTACCGGCACAAAGACATTGATCAACAAGGGGTTATTGCAACATCAAATAATAACATTTTGTGGAATAAATGCTTTACACTAATACACCGTTTCCTAGATCTTCAGATATTTTAATGAAATACACAAATAAATATTCGAAGCATAATTTCTTCTTCACATGCGTTCTTTGGTTATATTATACAATTTTAGATTATATTTGATGTGTATAAAGGGAAAGTATATACATAATTAGTAGAGTATGTCACATGAAGTGTCTATGTATCAAATAGGGTAACACATTTCTGGGAACAAACATAATTTAGCATTATGCTCCCATTTTGAAATGTATGCTTTGTAGAGTGTTACGGAATGCTTCGGTCTGTATCTTAAATAAATGCCACAATGCATCATTCATTTCAAATGATGAGTCTGGGTCGTGCGTTTGTTAAGGCCGTTACTGATAGCCAATATATAAAATAACAATTCCTGCCCACATGTATTTATCCAATACCCACATGTTCTAAACAAACCTATCTTCCCATTCATACAAGATAGGAAGCAACATAACTTGTATAAAATATATAATATAAACCCTAGTCAGTAAAAATAATCTCTCTCAACCCTGATATAAATCATATAAAGAAATTTGAATTCTCTACCCATTTTATTAATATCCCTACCATCCTTTTATATCTACCAACCCTTTTTATTATTCTCATCATCCATGTAAAAATTACTAGAGGAGTGTATGAAGAAATGAAAGTAGGCCACCATTTTATTTTTCCTTTGCGGAAATGTAAGACAAGAAGAAGTTAATAGTAGGGTTACGTTTGATGTTTGTCTGAAGACAAAGGTAAATTTAGGTCCAACATCTCTATGCACATCTATAATGAATCCACTCTCTTCTGCCCTCCTATTATAAAAAAAAAAAAAAAAACTACCGTCAAAATGACCCATCGATTTAGACGAAGAATTATACATAAGAGAAAGATTATCAAAACCTCATCATTAAAAATACGTTCTCTATCTCTTCTTAACGTCAAATGGCCTTATACTCTTATAAATTTAGAATCTTTACTCCTTCAAAAATGTCACAACGCTCCCATACCCTCTTTTTCCTAAACATAACTACCATTACATTTATTAGTGTCCCTATAACTATAACATTATTAGTGGAATTTAAGAAGAAACAAAGAACACCACCTTTGGCTTTTTTGTTATGATTAAAAGTACAAGACGAAATTAACAGTACGCTTCTCTGTTTATCAGTTTCTAAGGAAAAGGGTACATTTATGTTTACAAAATCTCTAACTTGATCTGCAATGTCCCTACCCTCCCCATCTCTCCCATTTCAAAGAAAATGAGCATTCCATGCGCACAAGTTCAATTATAAAATAGAAGACATATAACATAATTTCAATCCCTTATAAAAGGGAATAAGTTTTCCATATCCATTGTCACCATATACTCATTGTATTAAAGAGGTAAAACGGTGCAGTTCATCTATAGTGTCCCTATCATTTAGTATCTTCCTGTTTTAAACAACACTCACAGTCATAGACTGTAGGTTATAAAATATGGATAGGATACGATAAAGACGATAGGATTTAAACCCCTTATAAATAAAAATACATGTACCCTCTCTAATCCACATTATTATTATTATTATTAGTATTATTATTATTATTATTATTATTATTATTATATGATCCCTATTACAAATAAAGTGAAAACCTCTACCCTCTTCTATGATGTCCCCACCATAGCCTACTCCCCTTTTCTATACTACTAGCCCATTTCCCAATTCCCTATAAGTTGAAACATTGTAGTGAAATAAGAAATACAGGTAGGTCGCCATTTGTTAAATTTTAATTTGTGGGGGATTGGGGGTTATTGTTTTTCATTATAACCGTAGTATCAAGTCAATCAAATTATGTCAGTGATAATGGCTGCAAACTTTTCGTTTAGTTCATTCTGAAAACCATATCAGGCAGAATGATTTGTCCTGTGATTGATCTTAATTATGTTACAATTCTGCTAGCTTACCGTAGATTAAATATTCATTCATCGCTTTTATTATAAATTAAAGAAAAATGATGCTAAGCTGATAACACACTTACCGACAAATTTGAAACCCCGAGACATTTTATTTGCTAAATAATAAACTTTTTTAAATCTGGGCTTATAGTCTTTTGGCAAAATATAATTTGCTGAAGATAGGGTTGGTTTCCATTTTTGAAAACCATCACACTAAAGTGTGTGTTCGTTCGTCTGTCATTGTGTATATGCGGAACACTGTTAGAGAAGAAGGGAGGTGAATATTTTCCTGAACAAACCATACAATTCATTAGTAGAAGTAGTCGTAGCAGCTGCAGAAGTAGTAGTAGTAATAGTAGATGAGCAGGGATCAGATAGATATAGTGTGTGTGTGTTTGTGTGTGTGTGTGTGTGTGTGTGTGTGTGTGTGTGAGTGTGTGTGTGTGTGTGTGTGTATGTGTGAGAGAGAGAGAGAGAGGGAGAGAGAGAGAGAGAGAGAGATTATCTTGTTCTTGCTTAAAGAAAGAAATCACGACACTTAATCTCTTACGCTATATACTTGCTTTAACTGAAATTGCAATGAAATGTCAGGGCACGATTACAAGCACAACGACACGAATATCTTTTTATGTGGAAGTTGTCATAGATCTGACACTTAAAATCTGCAAGTAAACAAAAGCCCATATATACAATCCGATTGTTTTTGGTACCATCATGTATGATTTATTGAGTGGACAATAGTATGCCTGGTCCAAGGTTAGATGCACAAGGCATTTGCTATTTACTATGATATTGTTCTGTTTTGTCATAAAATTAGCCTATGTTTTCATTAACCAATCCTGTTAGGAACTGCATAAATTGGATGACAATGTGCGTTATGAAATCAATTATCTTTAGGGTCATGGGAACCAATATTAACAGAACACAATATATCGGAACATAAATTAAAGTCCCTTCCTGTTTTCCTACCGTTGCAAAAGTATTTTAATAATATTAGGTCTTTTATATAAGTTTTGTATCTTCAGATTTATTAAAGAACATTTAATGATCTTATAGGAAAGGGGTAGTTACTGCAAAAATCAATTTCGATCCTTAGATCCAATGTAACTTATGCAGATAAAAGATATGCCTCTCTTCCTTATATAACTGTATTCACTACCGCTTTTTATAAAGGAAAGCAATCATTAAATAGCTTATGGTTTTCTTCTCCGTTGTGGTACCTATACATTCATGGATTAAACAGATGGTGCATTATTTGAAATACTCCTATGGCACGTATTGCCGACACATACACATCTTAATTTGACCACTTTCTCGCAAAGTACATAATATTAAATAATAAGACTAATACTACCTGATTTTTTGCTTTGGAATAGTATTTTGACGAAACAAAACTAATTATTTAAATTAGGAAAGTAAAAATAATAACGCTCCCTTTGAGGATTGATCTGCTTATATAACATTTATAGATGATGTACTGACAAGCACATTAACTTTACTCCGATCAACTCCTTTAACAATCTTAAGATATTTTATATAGATAGTATATTGCCTTGCGAGGTTCCTTGCGGTAATATAAATTACTTCCCAAACAATTATATTCTCTCTTTAGAAATAAACGTACTTTTTACAAGTCTTGGCATTGAAAACAGAGTAAAATTTATAATGTACAATTGAATCCCTTTCTTTAATAAATACTTCATCAGGAACTACTGCAATCAACTTATTTTGTCTCTTGGTTATAGTTACTTGGAAATCTAATCAACAGTTTTCTTTATGGTATAGGATACTTTGAAGCTGTGTAATTCATCACATGGGAAACAGATCAATAATGATGTTAAACGTATTGCATTTTAAATTTATTCAATGCATATTTCAGTACTTGAATAGATTGTGGGTGGATGAGTCCCATTATTATTTTATATTCTGGTGATGTTTGTCAGACTTCAAGAATACGAATTCATGCAGTGGTAGAATATAATCTACAAAATGAATTAAGTCACTAAATGCCATTTCAAATGATCAAGATAAATAATCGTTACACGATAACCGTCGTTTTAAATGGATCAAGTTAAATAAACTTAACATGGTAAAGGTCATTCTTTATCTTAGAGACTACCTTTTTAAAATAGTACAGCGAGCTGCTTGTTGCTGTTGTTATTGTTGCTGTCTGTGCCGTCTTTTATATGCGAATACTCTTATCCCGTTTTTCAGATTTGCGCATTAAAACTGTACAAAAACACAACCAGAAAAGAGAACACAGAAATAATAGATAAGAGCCGACATAAAGTGTCGGTTATTTTCACATCGATAAAGGGGAAACTGCTATTTGTGATTTTCAAGGATATCGTAAAATTATTGTTTCTGACCCATATTGCGACGGACATCTTGTGTAAGCGAATACCAGTTTCTCATCATTTTTTTTTCTTAAGGAGAATCATAAAAGATACTTATAAAATTTGCATATATGCTAGATTCATTACATCAAAAGTGTACACTACCAACGATCAAAACAAGCTTATTGATTGAGCTGTTATACTTTTAAGTCTTTGAAGATGTAAAAATATGGAAACAATTTGTTTTTTTTTTTCTGAAGAATACGCGTCCGTTTAGGAACCAAATTAAATGTTTATTTCACTGTGTTTCATACCATATGTATACATGTTGCAGTGCATATATAGTCATTGTAGTACGACCATAACAATTGCTGTTACAATCATTTAAATTTAGTGCTAATTTAGGGTCAAAATTGGCTTTTATCCAACCTTGTCTTTCAAGCTTCGATGGCATATTCTTGCATACTGTAATTTGTTGTCTAGATGCAATCATTCATTGAAATTCTTGTCCGTAAAAAATCTGTATCTATAATGCAAGTTATATCTTTTACAAATGTTTCCTTTTTATGCCGAAATCATTTTATATTTTTGTTGTAGCAAAAACGTCAGTACAAATGTAGTCAATATTTGATATTTTCATAGATCTACAAAGTATCAATGAAAGCTGATGGATTACTTTTTGAAGTGTTTCACAGGGTCTACAATCGGAAACCATAACGATATTCTAGTAATATGTAATTAACGTATACCTTCACATTCTGTCAATTAACACATTTTATGTTACATGTGGACCACCTGAATTTTCTAAAACTCATCTCCAACTTAAATCCAAAATGGCTACTATAAAGTCAAAATCGATGTCATGATCACGTGTGTATGACGGCATAAGTTATACTTTTCAAAGATTCATTTCAATTTTTTTTTTTATGTTAATAAACGTTATGCTATTGTATTCTCAGATCAAATAGTGTTTTTGAACATTAATACATTTTTGGGACTAAAGACGCCTCATAGTACTTACCCATTTACTGGTAAAAGTTCCAAATATATATCGTTCCTTTAGTATTTAACTATTTACGGCCCATGTTCAAGACGAAGAAAGCTATATATATATATATATATATATATATATATATATATATATATATATAGATATATATATTGACTACCTGGTTAGTAATCAAAGCACTAAGAGTCTATAGGAAGCTATTAGATTTTCAGCCTGGTTAGTGGACAAAGCACTAATTGTCTGTAGAAAGTTATGATATTTTCTGCCTGGCTAGTGGAAAAAACGCTAAGAGGCTGTAGGAAGCTATTTGTATAGACAGCCTGGGCAGCTGACAAAGCACTAAGTGTCGGTAGGAAGCTATTACACTGACAGCCTGGTTAGAGGTCAAAGCATTGAGAAAATGTAGGATGAAACCAATATATACAGAAGAATGATTATACGAAAAGACTGGCCCAAGGAAACTGATGCAAAGTTTTTGTAGGTTATGTATGGGAAGTCTGGACAAATTACTAACCAATACGCTATTTAGACTGACCAGTACAATGTATATTGAATTTGTATTGTTTGTTGGCTTTATTTGATGCTTATATGTTATGTGTACCTGTAGACGTAGTGCACTCAAAACACCCAATTACTTTGTAATTTATTTTTACTTGATTTGAGTTAAGGTTTACTTACTTGACTACTTCTCATCACTCACCAAATAATTTTTCTTACTAGTTATTTCTTAGTTAGACAATATTACTTGTTTTAAAAATAAATTACTTAAGACTATTACTATGTAATACTTTTACTCAATTTTCAAACACGTATTACTTACATGCTGTACTTGAAAGATTACTCCAAACAATAAAAGGAATCACTTGGTATTTTTTCTTACTTGATGTTAGTAAAAGTTTCACCATGTGATTATTAGTGTTAGTATGTTTAGTTCCATTTGAGCTAAAGATACAGTCTAGTCTTGATTTTGACAGTAGCAGCTTCCAGAATTGAAATTCCCTATTAAACTGACATAGCGTTTTCAGAAAACGGTAATTGCCAAATAAGGTCAAGTAGAAGGTAGTATATTCATGTTTACATTAGGATTATTCATTCTTGCATAAAAATGCGAAGCGGAGTCATTCTTACTGATGTGCTCAGTATTTAATTTGGGTGGACTTATTTATTTAAATTCTTATTTGCTGGAATACAAAAAGCTCACAAATATTCTTTGACTACTAATATATTAATTTGGAATTAAAGTGAATTCAGACAATTACATTTTGATTATATTATTGTGATACTTCAACAGACAGTTTATACATTGCCACAATCCAGGCCATTGGTACATTGGCATATTCGAGACTACATGCACATCAACACGCTCAATATTGCAATTTATTTAGAACATCGCTGGAAGTCAGTTGGAAATTCATACATTTGGACTTGCGATAGAACTTTAAGGACTATTTGGGAATCGATTCACTATAATGTAGGTTCTTTTTAAATTTCCATTTTGTATTCTAGAGAAATAAATTATTTGTTGACTTTTAGAAAACTTGTTGGTTTTCGCTTTATTCTGTTACTTAATTACTAGAGTCATAATACCAGCAATAGCTATTTATTATCCAACACCACCTCTTGAGCTATCCTACATACCGTTTAGAGTGATCATCATGTGTGTATATGTGTGTTATCTTATTCATGCTCAAAACAAACTTTTTCATCTTTCACTGTCACTCTATTTAGAATTGCTTCATCAAAATGAGTTCTTAAGCTGTTTCTTCTGCTTTTCCGGTGTTCTGAAGGTTTTTATTTTTATTCTTCCTTTTTCTACTACCTCTTTCTTCTTCAGAAATTCCTCCTTTTTCTATTTTTTTTTTCTATCACTGTTTCTATTTTCTTTATATTAATATGTAGAAACTCTGTAGGTCAATATCTTGTCAAAATGGTTACGTTTCAGTGACGTTGTAGGTATTGTTGAACCCAATATCCTTTCTCCTGACCGACATAGCAAGTATTTTGACTTTTAACTTAAGGAGAGTGGTCTGAAGTTCCTCGAGAAGGCTTGTTCAAAGTTTGTATTTGAATAACTCTCTAAATCCCTGACTACACGTACCATCTGTTATATGACTTATCTGTGATAGACACAGATTGCAACTGCACGAAACGTTTGATTGTTTTCCTGAGTATTATTACCGGGGAGGAGGACTTTAATTTGGTTTGGTGCGACTTTTTATTTTCTTCGCAAGATACTCGGATGGTTACCCCACTTCATTTCCTTCTCCATTATTGCCAGTGTCTAATCAAGATTTTAGACAGAAACGTAAGAGGTGGGGACGTTATTACGACGCCATCAAGATGAATATACATTTTCTTATTCTACAACAAACATAGAAAATGAGGACGCAACACGAGGAGAAGAGGAAAACTTTGAATAGAGAACAGAAGGAAGAGACTACAAACATAATTCTTTGTGTGTTGCGAGACTGGCAGAGTTAGAACACTTGTAAAAATATTTCAAGCCTTTTTGAGGAATCTACGAGAAAGAAACCTAAACGCAAACCTTCCACTACACAGATGTTAGCGGCAACGGCACATTCTGCCGCTATTACTGCAACAGAAAGAACAAGTCACATGTAAAACAGTTAGAGTTAATCTTGCCAAGCCTATAGCTTTTCTAAAGTCCGTCCCAGTGTTCATTTTCAGGCCTTCCTTTTCTCTTAGAAACAGAAATACTATTCAATTAATGTGAATCTCTATGTTTTATGTTTCTATATGTCTTTCACGAAAACTAAAACTCTTTACCCCACATGTGCAACATTATATAAGCATACTTGTGGGTATAGCGTGTAAGCACTCTTACCCATGCTCGTATTTTTAAAAGGTTTTTTCATATAGGCGGAGAAAAGCTATTTTCTCATTACTAGTAAGTACGAAACACTGAAGGTACGATACATTACTTTGTTGTAGTTTATTTTTGCCGTAAGAACATAATGGAACTAGGACACACAACCTTACATCGAGGTTGTTTGTTTTTTATACAGTACCGTCCTCCAGTATCAAAAGTTCAAAGACAGCAATAGTATTATGAATATAGATGCTCGCCGATAAAGATGAACTGCACTAAGATAAAGTATGATCTACTCTACCAATAGTTAAATGAAGACGAATACGATGTCACGTCATGCTACCAGATAGATAGCATAGTGTGGATGCTAGATAGTTGATAACTGAGTGTTTGTCCCTCCAACGGCGTATTGATGTCATAGTGTAGATAGTAGATAACTTGGTATTGGACACTACAAACGACATACTAGTCAAAAGGTGTGATGTATTGAACACTCCAACGGCGTAGTAATTGTATAGTACTGCTGATGGATAGTAGATCATTGATTCTTGGTGACTTTACAAGCGTGTTTATAGTATAGAATGGATTATGGAAAGTAGATAAGTGGGTGTTTGTTACTCGACTCACTTCCTGGTAGGACAGTGTTAGTGCTGGATAAAGGGTAGCTCATTACAAACGGTGCATTGGTTCGTAAACGTATTTTTAACATTCATTTTCCGTTCAAGACTATAGAGCAGGTATATGCAATCAGCGGCCCGCGGGACAGATCGGCCCCGCGGACTGGTTTTATCCACGTATTTACATAATAAGCTGTGACTTTAAAACTGCTTATCCAGTCCGCCCTCTAGAGGAAGTTGCACATGATTGCCATTGAGTCTGATATTGTTAAACATATGGATATTTTTAACATTACATTTCACGTTAAATGTAACAAAAACCACTACCACCACCATCCATTCTAACAAACAACAAAAACTTTCAAAAAATATTAGCTTCAATGTTAAATTTAAAACTTTGAAATGAGCTACCAGTCGAGAATTCCTATACATTACCTACTGAATGGAATTAGGATTTCGCATATCATCTCTTATGGAATAGTCTATTACCATATCCATTGTTCTTTACATTTTTCTCCATATCCAAGTCTTATATACTTTGGCCACCAACGATGCTGCTAATACATCGAGCTTCATCTGTCATAAGGGTACTAGTCCATATATGGACTATTCATAAGGGTACTTGTCCATACAAGGTATATTCATAATGGAACGAATCCGGACATGAAATATTAACAGGGGTATTAGTCCATAGATGGAATATTCTCAGGGGTGCTAGTCCATTCATCGAATATTCATACGGGTGCTAGTCAATATGTGAAAAATATATCGCACTGTATGTATCATGCGTACATACCATGCATAATACTCTTCCTCTTATAAACAAAGAGCAGTACGTGCACACTACTCTAAGGGCCATATGTACTAGCGGATTGTGCGACAGTAGATCAGACTCCATGTTGTTTGCACATTGACCCGGTTTATACGTGAGTATAAAAGATATTTGTCATTTGAACCAGATCCTAAGAGCTTCCATGATAAGTCGAAAGGGACATGTCATGCAGAGGCGCATTTTTCGGTTTCATCAAATGAGTCTGTTCAGACTAGATTTCATGCTCAAAAATGCATTCCTCTATGAGCGGAAGGTTACGAGCCACCGTTTTCTCAAAACAAATATTATTTTCTGATACGTATGCTGTCCGCTCGGTGTTTGATCTTCGCGGTGAAAATCGAAGGGATAATAAGAAAACTTTTCATCTCTGTCACGTTGTGGGCACAAATTTGCTGATGATTCGTGCTTCATTTATGCACATATTTTCTTATAGTTAATTTGTAGTTAAGAGCACATGTGATAATGTCATTACGTATTATGTAAGATTACGATAACAGACCCGATTCTGGTCACAAGAAACTGCCTATCTGTTGTTAACTATTACACAACGACCTGTTCATGCTTAAATGCAAATGGAATACTACGACCAGGTAGAGACGACTTTGTTTGTTTTGCACTCAGCCAGTGTTGACAAGACGGGATTGGAGCACGTTCGGGCTTTGGAAACGGAAAACCGAAATTAACAGGTAAGTGCTAAATTACCACAGGGCAGTTTTCAAAGAGACAAGATTGTATCCAATCAAAACTGAGAGATTCAAATCTAGGGAGGAATCTCAATCAGCAAATTGTTAAGACAACGTCCATTTTCCCATCAGTACATGTGCGAACGTCATAGAGAAGTTGGGAGGCATGAGACCGTACTTCGAGTTTGCTCTCGTTAAACGGTGGGAAGGAATGTTAGGGAAAATCTAAGTTTGGATTGCAAACGAAGACTTCTTGAGGAAGCTTTCCGGGTGGGTGTAAGAGGCGACACCCTATGATCGAGAAAGGGTATACACTTTGAGTGGGAGGTCTATTGTGACGTAAGCAGCTTGTGTGGAGGCGAAGTGCAGTAAGGAAGCGTGGAAGAGAGTACCGCAAGGGTCAGAAGGATGGATCCGGAAGTACCGGTAGAGGATGTACTCAAGGGTACCGGAAGTACCAACAAGGAGACGAGAGGTGGACACATGAGTAACAGAATCAACACTGAAGGGACACACTCTCATTTAAGACCTTATATGCATATGATGAGATAGTAATTGGCAACTACGAATATGTCATTGTTAGTATTTGTTCGAGGAAATTGCGATTGAGACATTTGTCGATGAAATTGTTGAATACATTTGATATATTTTATTAAATTGTTATAACATTAACCTTGGATTATTTATACACCTATACCGTCGGCATTTCTTACTGGGGCTCGGAGCTATTTAAATTTTAACCGTCCACCTCCTCCGGTGTTATAAACAATACCGTAAGAGGCACATTACAATACAATATAAATAAAATTCCCTATCAGTTCACTTGCTGATTTTAATGACATTTTAAGTAATACATTTGTCTATACATTGAACTACAGCTTTGGCAACATTGTTTGGAATATATTCGAAATAAGTAGTTTGGTATGTCTCTCCTTACAAACAAATGTAAAATGCTTTTCTTTAGACAAACCTTGAGGCAATCGGATAGGTTTAATTTCAGTTATACCTTTAAAAAATCCTTTTCATGGTTTTGCTTTCATTCTGAACTCCTACACGAAATTTCTTACCCCTACACTCATGATGAGATTTAATTATCTCTATTTGCCTTTCTTTATATTAAATTTCAAGATCTAACTCGCTAGACTTTTTATTTTCATATCAAACAGCTGGTACACATGTTTAACTGTGCGTGAATAGTGTTGCAATTATACTTGGTTGATATACCTAGTATATACTTCGGAACACTGTGGCGATCATACTGATGTATATGTAACCATTTTTGCTTAAATAAAACCGATTCCCTCCAACATAAGCATTCAGAATCCATCCTTAAATATCAGGGTTCCATTGGTCAAATGCCATGAGTCATGCTTTTCCTTGGTTTTCTTTTAAGACAGTTAGCCCTATGCAAAAAAAAACCCATTGTGGATGGAATTTTAAGGACCCAAATGTCCGTCTATCTTTAATGATTGGGTCATTTGTTCATTCCTAAACGTGCAACGTTTTCAAGATAGTTTTGTTTCTTCTTACACAATACTAATCTTGCAAGTCCATATGAGTCAAAATACAAACGATGTTGAGGTGTTACCACGTGTGCGACCCAATGAGTGTCAGGTCCTGTTGTCAAACCAAGATTCACGATGCCGGTTTCTCGTGTGTGTGTCACCGTCGATGCAAGTTTATCGTTTCTTTATGCAAGTTTATTGTGCATTAAAATACCACGGAACTATTTGCTTGCTTTTGCCATCGCAAGTAAATCAAGGTTGATCAGCGGCGTGATCTTCTGCGACCGGACAATCGAAGATCTTTGTCCGAGGGCATTGGACGACTAGTGCATGGTACATCGAAGACATATTCCTTTTTAATACGGTCCGCAACTGTTTTTCCAGCACCATTCCTGAAGCAGTTCTGACAGCCAATAACTCTGCTGCTTTCGCAACTGCTGAAACTACTGCTGCCAACAATGCTGGAATCACTGCAAATAATGGAAATATTCCACCGTTATTTTGCATTTCTGTCACCTCTGACCTGGATAATTTTAATGTTACTGAGTTGTTATTTTTGTTTCGCCTCACTAAGAGGAGCACGCTGTGCTTGGTTAAATCAGACGGGGACATTTCCAGTTAGTTTTGCCGGAAAACGTTTCAGTGCGACTCCACAACTTTTTCTATTGAGATTTTTACTTTCGCAAGTCGATTTTAAGTATGACCGGCCTTCACTTCGTTATAAGACATTATTATTAAAATACGTAACAGACTGAATGATGAATTTTCCACAGGTGCATCGATCACCCTCATTCGTTCACCAGCACCCTCTAGCAACAGTGTTTTGTCAGAAAGTATTCCAGCATAACCTTTGTAATTAGCATCTACAACTGTATGAAAGTACATGTCGACACCAGGTTGCAGAAAAAACATAAAATGTTCAAATGAAAAGTAATAAATCGGGTACAGTGTGATGACGTCATTGTGGGAAAATTGCAAACCAGTGTCAATATTTTGATGCCGGTCCATATAAAATAACACATTGTTATATGGACATGCAGTATGAATGGTTTCAAATTTAAGTCGAATTTCTTCAGAAGATTATTGATGACCATTTAATTGCAACGAATCCTCAGTCAATTTTAAGTGCTCAAATGTCAGCTTACTCTCTGTTTCATCATTTTCTCAATTTGTATGTTGAAAGAGAACAAACACCTGTTTTGGTACACTAAGACCATGTCGGGTACTTATTGCACAACAATAGCAGTTGAAGGGTGTGCGTTCGCATTATTTGCTAGAAATTACAGCGTTTAAGATGTTCTAGATTGCATAAACGATAAGAAACATTATTGTGAAGAAGGTAAGTGGATAACACAGGCATCCACAATGTTAACGTTTGTAATACAACTCTGCCATCAGCAGCAGCTGTACAACGCCAAATTACATCGTTGGAGTTATTTTCGCGGTTTAATGTGACTGTATGTTTGGTTCCAAAAATAACCTTGCGAACAACTCTGCACAACCCAAAAATGTGACTGAGAGGTATTGCACACGAAAATTGTAATGAAGCTCAACAAAGTTGTCCTTTGCGTTGAGCAAACATACCATTAAAATTGCCGTTAACGCTACAACTATAGCCTGTACCTCTGCATCATTAGACAGGTTGGTATGTGTTTTAGGTCGCCTAAATTCTTACTGTCGAGAATTCGCATTATCAGACGTATCCTAGATCAAGTCATTTTTGGACCAGCTGTTCTCGTTTCATACTCGCTATATCTTGCATGTTCAATAATTGTTATGGCCACGTCAACGTTGTCCAAAACTGATTCTATTTCCATTTCATGGATGGAATAACGAGCACTGTTAAACAATGACATGATGCCTTTGTTAACAAATCCAACTGTGGTATTGACAGGATAATAGGGAACACCAGCATCATTCTGTACCAGTTTCCCCTCAATTTCCAAGAATGCGTCAGATGGAAGGAAAAACATAGACGTGTCTTGCACGTGCAATTCTATTTTTAATTGATTTGAATCGCTAGCCTGATATGAATAACACTGAAAATCTCTCTTGCTTCGATCCACTAATGTATGCCCACATATGTCAAAAGTTGGATCAAACACATCTTTGAATTTTACCATAACGACACAATATATTAATTTTCTTTAATACCACTTACCATCCAAATTCACAACGCATTGTCAGATTTGCAATTCCTGAATATGACAATCGTTGCTGAGCGGCTCCATTAATGAGTTTACTTACCGCCTTGATTCTTTTGATGGCAACGAAACTGCTTTTGATGGTTCTCTTGTCACTAATCGTCGTAGTCGATCTCGAAGTGATTGAGTCTCCTGTGATCCCAGTTGTTTCAATAGATCCACATCTGTTCATCAATAGAAATTTTAGAGTCCTTCCCATGTAATACCGAAATTCTTTGTCGAACCTTTATTATTTATTCAGGTAATGCTGTACACTCCTCTGCGAAGTTCCACAGTATGTGTTGTTCACGGGCAGGCCACCAAACGGTTGTGACCAGATCTTAGGCCAACTATAATATACTTGCAATGAAATTAGTGCGATCTCAAGTGTGCGTTATTTATCAGCGGCCACAGTTGCAGAAAAAGCCACATTGAATGCAGGTTTCGTTGGTGAAATTGTAATATTTTAGGTAACCCTCTGGGCTATATTTTCAACAACCTGTTGCATGGCAGCATATATTTCACGCAAAACACGAAGTGTTTCCCCAAGCACAGTCTCAATTGTTTCAAAATTTTTCATCGGTGTATACATTATGGATATTTTCAACAAGTGCATGTATCTGTCCATGATATCATTGGTAAGCAACCGCTGACAAATCGATGTAGAGTCAATAATGACTTCAGGCGCGTTTCTTTCACACGAACGGATCTCAGGAATCTATTATAGTGGGAGGAACCTGTGATGCATTGAAAAAAAAAAGACGAGATATAGTTAAATTGGGAAATGTAAACTTGTACAAAAAAACCCCACTAACCCAGGTGCAACTCGCCTGCCACCCCCACCCCCCGCTTCAAAAAGGGTGTTATTTTTAAAGCACCCAGGGCTCACTTAGGCGTGTGCGCTTGATTGAAAAGTTACAAACTAAAATCTTTCTTTCGCACTTAGCGATTCAACAATTGCAAATGTAAAAATTAAAATATTACAATTACCCAATGTACTTCCTTCTGCTATTTCTTTTTACAGTATGTGGCATCGTATAAATTTAACTAATTCGCGAGCGTCTGATTTCACAATGAATTTGTATTATATTTTTTACACGACCACTTGTCGAGATATTTCTAAAGTCTCAGCTTTTGCTATTATATGGATCTCACCATCATGCCAGAACAAGCGTGTGAGCGTGTGTGATTTGGATTTTTAACGTAGCTTTAAAAAATTGTCAGTCATATCGCTACGATGTCTGCAGTATGGCAGTTTATAGTGATGTTTAGCACTGGGGCATCATGCCGCAGACATGTTGCATGATGTCCCACCGAGTCACATTATCCTGATACAAGACCGACCAGTCCAAACACTGACCTCTTAATGCTGAGCACCTAGTGAGGCAGATGTAAGTGCATGTTTGGTATAACTCGGCCAGGGATCGAACCCACGACCTTCCGCATCCGAGGCGGACGCTGTAACCACTAGGCCACCAGAGCGGTACAAATGAATCTTACTGCTGATGTGAGAGCCAGGCTCTAGCATCTTTATAAAATTTCCATGTGAGGCTATTGATGTATCGACATAACATTTGTTTAGCTCGTCATGAGCTGTGATATTTGCGTATTTATTTTGAGATATTGGATTGTAAAGATTATCAACAACATCAGAAAGTGAGTCTGTAACCCAAACAAGCTTCCTAAAATAATCTGAATTTTCTGTGTGAACCAGAGACAATTTTATCTTATTTCTGTTTTTGAAATACGTACTGTACGTTTCATTGTCACGAATAATCATTATATGCTTGGCACGGAAAAGAATTATTTTCATCTTTAACGTGGTATATTCCACTGTAATATCTTCCATATTACATATTTCACACAAAATTTATATCGAGTATTGTTTTTCATATTTCACAACCCTATAAGGTATCATATCAACAAGCAAAGCGTTTTTGACACGTACCTCCTGTATTAGATCTAATAAAATAAACTTCTCATCACGCAGATAGGCTCGAAGCTGATTAGGAATTGTAGTGTAAGTGGATATTGCTATTTTACAAGAAGTGTTTTTTTGTTCTCATATTTTGGTATGATCATTTTATTCACCGCTGATAACACAATACCTACCCCTGACAGTATCAGTAATAATGGATAAATTCCAGCCGTTGTAACATAGAAGTGTAACTAGGCATGCCTCTTATTTTACTCTAATATGTCCTAGCTTATCTGGGACAATACAGTTTTTATGGACATATTTATAGCATTTGATCAGCTCATCCCTTTCATTGTCTGACAGACCTGACGACATATGACAGTGGAGAGCATTTTGTCGTGTGCATCGGCGTCTACCCCGTGAAGCAGATGTCAGTTTGTGTGAACTCGCCTAAGACGTTATCCAAAGATGTCCCACCCAAAAAAAATCTTGGAATCTTTCAACGAATGTGTTTATGGATACACGTTTGTAACGGACACTATGGGGATTTATTTTGTCCAGTTGTTCTTTGTTTTATACATTTTAATCAAATCGAAATTGGTACCTTTTATTATTTTATCTCGATGTGGTACATATGTATACATCTAGGGAAAGATTTGTGTTCGTAATTTATTTTGCAACTTATTACACTCCTAGGAACTTAGCTATAACTCGGGACCTTATATTTATATTTGTGCTGACGTGCCGTTAAACTACATGCACACCCACATATGTGCACCTCTGACACCAAACAATAAATTGATGCCGTGTAGCCCCACCCAATTTTGACCGCACACTGCTAAATATAACGCAAACTATCACCTGCTTCGTATATCAAGATATATTCCCTTTGATGCCATGGTGCGTAAGATTATTGTTCAATTATACTTTGTTCCTATATTTTAAATATTTACAACTGGTCAGAGTCCCTATTCCTAATATCTATATTTTGCTGATACTCAATCATTGGCATCTACTTCTACATACCCACTTCTGAAACGACCATTTCAAAGACAATGTCTTATACATACCTATTTGTAAACTAAAATACTTGAGTTGTAGCCAGAGGTAACTAGTATTTTCACTCCAAAGTGTCCGAAGGATAAGAGACATATCACTTAAGACAGTAATATTTTTAAAAAGATTTTCCACTTTTCAATATTGAGGTCGTTATTTTAAAAGGGACTAAGTTTATCAAAACCGAAAATTATCAAAACAATTAATGCATACTCTTTACTGACACCAGCAATTTTATGAGTTCTACGTTCATACTAGCCGAGAGCATCCACCAATCGCTGACATCAAATTATGCATGAAGCAGCTAGTCTATTACTCCTTCTCAAAATAGCAGACTGTCTTCTATGATCATAATATGCTGGACATAATAACCATTTTAGAGAGATCCAGCCCTAAAACGTAATCTCTTCCTACACAAAACGTTGCAAGAGCAGTACCAACTCCAGGCATCACTTTCAAAAGAATCATACCATTTTCATGGCAATAGATGATGAATAAGAGAGAATCCAGAGATGTCCTAATTCCTTTCTGAACATGCCGGGAACGGATATCAAATCCGCGGCTGCAGAGGTGTGAGCCATGAACTAACCTGTAAGCTATTCCAGATTCATGTGAAACCGTGGCATCTCGCCTTGAGTCGTAACTGAAACCGTAACCAGTGTTAAGACTAAGCAAGTTGTACGTTCTTATAGTGCCTGGAGACATAAAGGCGTTTAGGAATCCATTGCACACGATGTGTTGTATCTGAGTGACGTTGATCCTTCTCGCCTCCTGGAACAGTTTCTAGACATTCCAGCCGGAATTAACGGACTTGAATACATTCACGATTCGGTTTTGTTCCATCACGAAGAGTGTATGGTAAGAAGCGAGTGAGGGCACTTCATCCACCCTCACATCAGCTGTTGAAAGAAACCAAGCTTCAGTGTTTGCTTAACTGTATTTAATAATCGGATATGCTTTGAGCATTACCTAAACATTGTTATCCTCAAATTTAATATACTTGACTGTCAGCTGGTGTGTGTGTGTGAGTGTGTGTACGATTGTATTTGGAGTAAACCGTGAACATTCATGAGATCATACACCAGCGTACCGAGGACACACCTCCAACCGAGGATTGTTGGAAAATGATTAAATCTTGCTTCTACTAACTATGCTAGCATAGAATAACGTAAAATCATGATTTGAAGGAAGGTCCCCGTTTACACGCTTAGTGTTTGTTCGCGATTTTGGAGTGTATCTTTCCTCCAAAGTTGGCGATACACACGCCCGAAACCACGTCCTCGATTCCCTGGTGGAAAACTTGTGAAGAGATATCCGCTATCAAATTACACGTTTCAAAAAAAGAAACTATTATCTCAGTTTAGATCTAAGGATCAAATACCAATAACTTAGCTACACTATAAGAAGAAAAGCTGATGCATATATTTTTATTAATATTTCATGCGAGACAATGGTGATGGGAAACTCAAGATACATTCGACCTATACACGTTCAATACAGGCAAATAAATCTAAGACATGTACAAAAGAAGTACACGAAACTGATATTGGAAATAGTTATGAGTTCCTTGTAGAGTTGTACCGAAATTACATAATTATCCGACCCATCTGTAAAGTTAAAGTCCTATTTGCGGCGAGGAGATATGTTGAGTTGTTGTTGTTGTCATTGTTGTTGATGTTAGCAGTATATATAGATGAGGATTTCGAGCCAAGAAGAGGATTCTAGACCCGAAACCTCCACACCTTCCAAAATAAATACATTCTGACATTTTTTACCACCTCAGAAACCTCCTCTCCTAAATTTGGATCTCAAAATCCACCCTCCTCCTCCAAATTATTTTATCTCAGAAGAGGATTCTAGACCAGAGACCCCCATCCACCCACCCCTCCCAAATTGGAGAGGTAGAAAGATGTTCGTGTACCTCTAGATTTTTTTTTGGGTCCATCTTAAACAATAAAATATTATATATAATGTATCATTATAATTCAATCCGACATGTTGGATTTGATCTGACAAACAAATTGTGTAAGAGATTTATTTCGATTAGAGCAGCCTCAAGCTATACTGGCATAAAAACTAAAATAATAAGCGATTGTATTAAAAATGTTGGTTACCATATATCACCAAAATATGGATCGGTATGGTTTTCGCAATTGAAACTGACGAACGAATAAGAGTTTGGGCAGATGATCCGATGACATTTATTGACAACATAGTTGATAATGATACTACTAAACATCTACTACTGTTGTAACCCATATTTTAAGATAATCTCTTTCATATCTGCTGACTCTCATTGGCAGAATATCTGTTAACATACTGTCAATAATACGAAATTCGCGTATTAAATCATCCATATCATATTTTACTCCTCGCAGGTAAGATCGTATCTGAGCAAATAATTTTTTATAAGTGATACTTGCTGTTTTATAAGAATTATTTTCGTCTCAAGTCTGGGTTCAATCTTTGTACAAGCTGTTGAAAGAGAGACACCGGCACCAGATATTGTTAACAGAAACGGATTTAATTATGCCCCACTTGAAATTATACCAGAGGTGGTCATTAACAATGGTAAATATGATATTACCCGAAGTATTCTGCTGTAGTATTTATAACATTTTTTTACACACCAGAAGTTTTAATGATAAACTGTATAATATTGCTTTAATGCTTCAACACTGTGTTTTGGAATATCTTCTGAAATATGACTGAAATCAACAATCTGCTTTTCATTATACAATTTTTTATACAAAAACAAATGTTCTGATGCCAGCAATCGAATCAAGAAACTTACGAAATGTATTATTATTAGGATCAGCTATAAAAGTTCTGTACTTGTCATAAACATCTGACGAAGTATCATGATATCGTTTATCTGTAAGTACTTCATTTTTTTAACCAAGTTTTTGAATCAAAAATATCTCTTACTTCACTTTCGTACAAATCTGTCTCATTCACCAAATTATTGTAAACGTTTTCTGTTTCATCAATATGCCTTAATAACAAGCTTATTTGATCTAACGTGAAAATTTTGAGAACAAGATGTTGTCTCATAATTACATATGCGACCATGAAATTTGCTGGCATTAATTTTAAGAGTGATTTTAGTCCAAGAATATTAAGACGAGAAAAAGCATTTACTTTTAGCCACAATTTTGCGTATTGTTTTGAGAATATTTTCTCAACTTCATTCTAATAATTTCGTGATGACAATTTTCTAGAGCGCTGGATCGATGGAAATGGAATATCGTCAGCTTCACCTATGTCGTGATAAGAATCAGACTTTGCTACCAACAGTGTTTGATCGATTTCACTAAAAAAACGTTTCTCGCTCAATATCACTAAGATAATTAATTCCATCATCAAATTTTTTAATTATCTTTAGAGATCTGTCAATAATAATTGGATCAAGTTCTGGGTCTTTTTTGCGCATCATCGGCAAACTTGCGTTTGAGTATGGTTTTATAATTAACTCCGCAGCCACCGTCATAGTAAAGATATTGACTAGGGTTTCCTTGTCATGGTAATACATGCCGAGATACTTAAAAATTTCTTGTTTTGGAAAACTATTGTATAGCTTCTTGTTTATTTTAATTCCCATTATCCTAGATTCTGCTAGTTTGTTGAGACGATTATAGTTATGTCTTATTTGTGTTCCATCATGTGCTATTCGTGTTTTTAATAAACCTGATCGCATTATTCAATCTATATTTTTTAAATCAAGTTCAAGCAATATTTTTTCAACATGATTTCAACTTGTTTTTGTTCTTCTAGATATTCATAAGGATGACAGTATCTGCTTATAATATGCATAACACAAACAAACTTTTTTTCTCCTTCTGACAATGGAGAGTTTATCATTGGAATTTTACATTTATTGTAGTATTTATCGCACGTGCTGCCAGGGATTCGTCTCCAGCATCTTTTTAGCAACTGTAGTGGGAGATACAAGTCTGATCCAAAACTGTTCAACTTCTCCGTTTGTTGTCCACTGGTGTCTATCAGAGAAAGCGTAATAAGAATAATTTTCAGGATAATATGATCATGCGCTTGCCTCAAACCCAACTCGGTTGCCAGTTGCCTGAAAAAGTGTTGGAATATACCTAACATTATGTTTGGCTTGTTTTACACTACTAGACACACTGTCAACATACTCTTTATTTGTCAGATCATTATGGTTAACTGGAACATATGTCGTAGTTATTTTTCTTTTGTCTCTCATGTTTATATTGCCTGTCACTGGTCCACCAGATTTTTTAAAATATGTGGTAAGTTCTTCTTTTAATTGGGCATAACTAATAGCATCAGTTTCATTAGCTGGTGGTGAGGTTGTCGGTAATCCGGTTATTTTTGAATTTGACGTAAACAGGTTACCTGTCATTGTATCACCGGCTTTGTTAAGTTTATTATCGTTCACAGATTTTAGTTGTGCATAACTTACAGCTTCTGTTAAATCTGATGGCAGATATACAGTTTCTGACCCAATAATTATTTTACTTGACATGTTAATAATGCCTGTAACTGTTCCACCGGTGTTATCAAGTTTGTTATTATCCACATATTTCAACTGCAAATAACTTACCGCTTGAGTTTGATTTAAGATTGCTGGTGGATACCCGGTCTCTAAATTTATAATTTTTTCCTGACATATCTAATTTACCGCTTAACGTTCCGCCAGATTTAGCTAGCTTATTATTGTCAACCGATTTTAGTTGTGAATACCTAACAGCCTGTGTGTTAACAACATTTATTGGCTGATACGCCGTTTCTAAACCTAGTACTCGTTGATTTGACATAGACAGGTTTTCTGTCATTGTGTCGCCAGTTTTTTTAGGTAACCTGATAAATCAATGCTGCCGTCTGTTATTGTACTTACAGCCGACGAATCTCCTAATGCTGTTCCAAATTTGTATAATAGCTCATTATTTATTTATTGTCTGACAATGTTTTTATATAACATAAAATTGTATAACAACGATGGCAAAATCGTCGATATTAAATTTTGATAGCGGTTGGTGAACATAAACATAACAACGAACTTCCAGATTGTCATTATCTTATTGTTGGAAGAACTGGGTCGGGGAAGACAAATTTGCTTCTGAATTTACTTCTCGGATATAATTTTAAATACGATCGCGTTTATATTTACACAATTAATCCACAACATGATAAGTACGAGCTACTTAACAAATATAATAATAAACCTCACGATGATCTTGAGGCTGGTGAAGATTTTTTTTTATTATCAAATAACCGGAAGATCTTGTTCCAGTTAATCACCTTGATTCATCCGAACATAAAATAGTTGTTTTTGATGATATTCCGCTAAGTAATGAAGAAATGAATAAAATAAGATCATATTTTTCACTGTCACGTAATACAAAATGTAATTCTATTTATCTCGCTCAAGGTTTATATAATGTTGACAGATTTATCAGACGAAATACTGGTTGTTTTATAGTATTCCCTGGACTGGACAACGTTGATGTTAAAATATAGCGAACGAGCAATGTGGTGATGTAACGAAAGATAAATTTATAGAACTTTATCATAAGGCGACAGCGGATAAATATAATTTCCGTATGTTTGATAAACTTTTATGCGATCCAGCAAAGATGTTCCGCTGCTGTATTTACAACTACATAGAGTAATAGTTATATCAAACATATTTGATATAATTAACAATAAACGAGCAAAGTACATGAAACATATAGAAGATTTGAAAAATCGTGCACAATCTCGGGCAGAATTTAAGCAAAAAGCACAGCAAGCACGACGTGGACAGACAGTTGCCGCAGAAGTAGCAGCTACAGCTCTTAAACCAGTTACTGAGGCTCTATTTGGAAAACAACCTGAAACTAAACCACTATCAGAAGAGGAAGCTAAAAAATTACAGGAAAAAGGTTTAGTTGGATTAGTAAGAGAACAACAAGAAGCAGCTGCTGCGCAAGTTATTGGAAGATCTGACGAAGAAAGAAAAAGATTGGCTGAAGAACTTCTAAGATATATTGTCAATCCTGCTGATAGACAAGCTGAACTAGATCGGCTGATAAATAATCCACTGGCACTTGAACGAAGATTATCGGAAGCAACTTCAGTTGGGCCGATTAGAAGATGGTTACAAAAGATAACGAAAAAAATTGAAGAATCACAAAGTAAAGCTAAGAGCTGGTATAAGGTGATACATTTGTTACAAGGGACATAAAAGATCCTATTGAAAGACAAATTGAATTAAGTAGGTTGGTTAATAATTATGATGAACTTTCTAAAAGGTTAGCTGCAGTTGCAGGAAAACAAAACTGGAACCGGTGTAAAAATATTTGCATCAGTAACTGAAATGATTGGCAGAATAATTCTGTTGATATTATCAAAAGAAGCTGGAAATGTTGGTGCTGAAATTGCCAATTAAATTATTGACATACTTGACCATTTGAGATGGAAAAATTTATCAACATCTGATAAATATAATGTCTTACACACCGATTTAATATAACAATTTTATATAAAAAGATGTCAACAACATTGCTACTCGACTCTAGCGCCACCGCGAAAGATAGCGCAAATTTTTCAATAAATTATATTCCACAATACAATCAGATAAACAATACGAAATTGGACTAATTTCATGCACAGCATGGCATTCTATGGCTAACGTAAACACTGAGATCAACGATGAATTTACGTTTAATCCTGGCGCCTGGGTAACATTTAAAACTCCGCAAGGAGCCTACAACGTAACTGATTTAAAGAAGACGATACGTGAATTAATAACAAAAATGGCTGCGTTGCAGACAATTTTGAGCTAACACCAAATTATAACACATTACGCGCCAGAATAACATAAAAAAATAACTTGATAATAGATTTTTCGTCAGCAACAAGCATAGCGTCGCTGATAGGATTTACTCACAAGCAATACGGATCTGTGGCAGAACAAACTATAACGTATCATGGTGATTTGCCAGTAAATATAACTGACGTAAACACAGTATTAATACATTGCTCTATTGCAACTGGATCTTATTCAGCTAGAGGAAATCAAGGACAAACGAAATATAGTTTTTCACCAGACGTTCAACCAGGTTCTCTCATGCAAATTAATCCACGTCAGATTATTTATTATCCGCTAAATGTTGAAAATCAGATAATAGGAATAAATATGCAATTGACAGATCAGTCTGGGCGACAAATGGATTTTAACAATGAAATTGTTACCTAGTATTTACACCTACGCACAATCACTTAGTGATTTTTATACAACCTCAGATATAATGAAACAGACAAAAAAAATTGTACAGAAGAAAAATAGTTGGAGGATTTTTTGGAAATATATTTTCTAAAATTGAAAATGCTCCAGGGAATAGCGCATAGAGTTGCACCAATTGCACTTGACGCATCAAAACCTTTTGCAACTGGAGCTGCATCTGCAGCTGGAACTGCTGTGGGACAAAAAAAAATAGCTGATAAAAAAAGGCGCACCAAGAATCAAACAATCGATCTCAGAAATCGCACCAACAAAAGAAACTCAACGAGCTATGATAACAACAACAAAAATCTTTTATCACCAAAAGGAGAAGAAATTCTACAAAAATTAATATCTAAGGCAACAGCGCCGAAATAATACAATTGTATATAACCTAATAAATAGCAAATGTCTGTTAAAAATTATCTCTATTTAGCAGAACCTTATGACACCTACGACACAGTAACAGAACTTGAATATTTTGAATATCGCGACGAAAATTCCAATGAGCCAGATAAGGCTGGCGTCAGAACATTTAATACCAGAGACGAAAATGTATTTCTTTTCCCTCAAAAAGCAATATTTGGAAGTTCGTAGCCAGATTATGACAGTAGCTAATCCACCTGTCGCAATTGCAGCTGGAACAGAAGTAGCTCTTATACATGATGGTTGGTGTTTATTTAAAAGTGCCAGATGTCAGCTAGCTAATCAAACTGTTGAGGATATTTCAAGTCACCTACAAGTTGCAAGTACAATCTTAAATACTATGTCGTTTTCTGATGATTACTCCAGATTAACTGCAACTAATATGATGTGGTTTAAAGATACTGGAAGTGGTGGGTCTGGTTTTATTTACTGAGTTTTCAGCTGGAGGTACACCTATTTTAGCACATGGTGCTAATGCTGCCGCAGAAGTTATAATTGTAAGAGATTTTCATATTGCTAATGCTGTCGCACTAGGTATAGTCGAACCAGGCGCAGCCACTGGTAATGCAGCTACAAGAGTTTCACTTACTGCTGCTTGCTATAATCTTGGTATAACACCACCAGGTGCAGCTGCAGATGGCGTTGCATTGTTAGATTTAGTTGATATCTCATTTCCTATCGAAAGAAAAAATATACGTTATAATGAAGGTTATACCAGAAGAATTGCACTTGCAGCAGCATCACGTCAAATTACAATGATGCAGTCATTAAGTACAATATTTGGAATTTGCTGGAACTACAACAAAGTGTTTCGTGGAGCAGCAGAGAGGGTGAACCCTACAACTTTTTCATAGGGTCCGTTAGCAAAAATAAAGGTTCCTACGAAGGGCTAAAATAAGGTCAATAACGCTAAACCGAATCCGCTAACCGAACATATTTCAACAACAAAAATCGACTGATTAGTGTGATGTTGTTACTCGTTCGTTGATATATTTTTTTCAAATTTTAGGCGTGCTTTTGTTTGCGTCTCACACTCATTTTTTTGTCAGCCCACCCTCTCTGCTGCTGTCGATTTAAAAAGATCGTTTATCATTATTGATATAATGATTGGTGAAGCTCACTCAGCAAGATTAGCTCGAGAACGACTAAAAGCAACCAAAAAATATCTACCTGTCCATGATTCTGTCAGACAACAATTACAAGAGCGTCAACAAACACAAAAAGAATTTACAGAATCCGCAGAACAATTATTTAAACCTATCATTGAAACTACTAAAGGTATTCTTCCTGTGTTAAAAAAGACCGCTAAATCAACTGAAAAAATAGCGGAACGAACTAAAAGAACGGAAAACATTCTACGAGAACTTCGCGCCGAAATAGCTGCGGCTCAGCCAACTCAAGAAACAGATCAAGCGGAAGATGATATTCAACAAGAATCAGAAGAAGCCCAAGCTAAAATTAAATTATCTGATAAATCTAATGATGTTTGCATTGACAGCATTGCAAAGTTTAATATAGATACATTAGCTGAAACTGCTTTTTTATCTTATGATGAACGATAAAGATTTTTAAAACCTGAATATGCTGATGATAATATAAGTCGCGAGCAATGGTACAAATGGATATTTCTTTTACGTTTTAATGTTGATCAAGCTCGAAGTAACGACAAAAGATATTCTACTTACGATGCAGCTATAATAAATATGACGTTAGCTGTTCAGGAAATGCAACAACAACAACAACAAGAGCAACAACAAGAACCAGAAATATCAGTAAATGAATACTTTAAGCCCAAGAGCATTGAAGTTATCCAAAATCCATCCTATACAATATCTATTGCATCAAATATGAATCCCGACATAAATATTTTAAACCTGAGTACGCTGAAGAATTTAAATTTGATGATCGGATTACTCCTGTATATCTCGTCTCTAGAAATATTGGAAAAGAAAATCACTTTGGTGATTATGATGAGTTTACAGAAAATGTAATGAAACGAATAAAATCTGCTAAGGGGAAGAACTGAGTGAACCAACTCCTAGTGAACCAGCTCAATCTCAAGGTCTTCTTGGTTATTTTTCATCTTTCGGTAAAGATAAAACTGGAAGTGGTCTTGTTACTTGTCCTAACAACATCCTTGCCGACGTGGATAGATTAGAAATTTTAATCGGTGGAAAACGAGCTGGTAATAATTCTCCGGAAATCACAAACGAAATCTCATCAATTTGTCAATGATTATTTACCGGTGGCATCATGGATATTAACGTGTATCGGTCACTTATTAATGAAATTACCGATGATTATTACAGTGACTAAGTCACTGATTAAACAGTTAGACATTATTTTTATAATAAATGATCATACACGCTGCTCAACGTGGACCAACCATGGTTAGGGTGGTAAATTCAAGATTACCTGTATACAATAAATTCTACGGAGATTGATTCGGTGATGTTGTTAAGGGTTTATTTTCTAGAATCGCCCCGAAAGTAATACCGATTGCAAAGCAATTAGGCGTGAAAGTCATTGAGTTATTCGTGAAAAAGGTATTAGTACTGTTGGTGACGTTACTAGTAAAGCGTTTTCTGCAATCAAGGATAGGCTAGCACGATTATTACGTAGACCGCAAGCAGTCCGACCTCAGCCAGTAAAATTACCCAGCATTGAAGTGATGCCTGCAAGTGTTAGTAAAATAATAAATCAAGCCGCAAATCAAAAACTAGTAGAGTTAGCTGATGAAAAGGACAAAAATGTAGCAGCAAGTCTGATAGCGGGAAGTAATCTTTCTGAAGTGCTTTCTTCCCAAAATGGTCTTCAAAAACTTCGTGAAGATAAACTTCGTCAACTTTATCGAGATAAACATCTCCGAGACAAACTTCTCCGTATTAAACGAACAGTAACAACATAGGAATGTTCAAACGTATATCTGATCCCGCATTTGACATGGATGCGCCAGTTCTCAAAGATGAGTCTGTGCGTGATTATCAATATTATTCTTACGATGCGCGAATGCCAAATCAACGCGGACGAATTGAATTACAAGTTCAAGATACAAGTAGATATTTCTTGCCCGCTGAAGCATTTATTGAAGTAGAAGGTGAACTTGTAAGAGAGGATGATACTCCTGCAGCACCATCAGTATATGGAGAAAATATTAGTTGGTTTTTTTTAACAACGGTATCATGGCGTTGTTTGACAGCACCACATACATGATCGACGGAAGACATATTGAATCAATTCAAAAAGATGTTGATGTTACCACGACAATACTTGGCCTTGCAAGATACAGCGACGATTATTCAAGATCAGCTGGTCCATCAATGATGTCTGCCAAGGACACTTATAATAATCCTGATTATAAGCAATATAATTTGGTACAAACACCTGAAAATACTGCATCTGATCCACAACCAGCTGGAATGATAGCCCAGCCCGGTGCTGTATTTTCGATATTGCAAAGTGCTAACCAACATCACAACGTAGGATTTACAATAGGTCGATCAATGTTGAAGGGAGACCGCCGAAGATTTTCTTGCGCAATTCAACTATCACATATTTTTGGATTCTGCAGACACGTTCGAAAAGTTATTTTTGGAGCCAAACATACGGTTGTACTTGTACGAAAAGCAACCGACAATGATGCAATATGGCGACCTGCTGGTGATGCTGGTAAAGTAAATCTAACAAAACTTTCATTGTGGATGCCAGTAATGACTCCAGCGATATCTGAAGAAGATCGGTTACTCGCTTTTATGAGCAGTGGCGGTAAGTCAACATTGCCATGGCTAACAACAACCAGAGATACTATTCAAAGCACAATTGCTGGTGTATTTAAATGGCAAATAGCATCACAACAAGGTGTTTCTGCACCGCGACATATATTTGTTGCATTTCAAAATGTTGATCGATTAAATACTCAAAAACGTAACGCTATGATATTTGACAATCTTAATGTTTCCGAAGTTCCATTGAGGACAAACGGACATCAGAAACCATCAGAGGATATTTTGTTGAATTTTGATCAAAATCATGTAGCGCGTGCGTATCATCGTCTGATGTCGTTTATGGGACATGATCAAAATATTGATACTGGTTTACAAATATCACAGCTTGATTTCACATATTTATATCCGAGTTATTATTTTTCGCTGGAGCATTTGGATTGGTTTAGACAGTCCGTTGTTGACATACATTTTCGAGCTCGTATTAATCCTGGTGCTGAGTATAGAGAAATCGCCGTTATAATATTCGATAAAACAATGTTACTTGAATGTGTTGGTGGTCGCATGAGAGTCGTTGATGCTTCCGTAGAGAATATGCAAGCGTTAATTTAGAAATGAAATAGATATATATCATAAATGTCATATCATCATGTTAGTGTCAGTCTGACCCCGGGTCAGAACAAACCATTACAATCGTCGTCGGCATCACTATGCGGAAAAAAGGTAACATTAAAACACGATCAAATGTCTGGTGCAAATAAATTATCGTTGACCGAGTGTCAGTTTAAGAGATTCAACCAAGCTAAACACGCCAATAAAGGAATACGATTAAATCTTTCCGTGGGTGCAATCAAGGATACTATTAAAACCGGAGGAATATTTCCATTTCTTGCATCTATTCCAGCATTAATAGCCGCAGCCGCTCAAGCTGTTGCAAAAGCTGCTGCGTTAGGTGCAGTTGGGACAGCTGCTGGAATGGCATTAAAGAAAGCAACAGGAAAAGGATTACAAAAAGACGACGAGGACGATCCCGAACGGGATTGGATCGGAGACTTCCATGATCTCGACCAAACAACGTTTGGGGAAAAGGATTAAGAATTCCAGGGACTCGCTGATTTTTCCGACGATAGTTCCACTATCGAAGTTTGATTTACTTGATGCTGCTGCGCAATTAAATATGAAAAAAAAAAAATAGAGGTGTTTTTATGCGTTATCAATTACCGAAAAATCCAAATCTCTCAGAAACAGGTATTATTAATCTCGCTAAAAGCTCTGGTCGTGGCCCTCATTGGGTTGCATATGCAATTGATCCTCGTGGAATTATTTATTTCGATTCGTACGGACTGGCACCACCAAAAGAATGTTTAAAATACGTCGATACAGTACGAAGTACTGCACTTCAAAGTATTCCAATCTGGTATTCAACGCTACCAACACAAACATTAACCGACCCGCCGATATGTGGCCGTGAAGCACTAGCAGTATTTGATGCTGTATCAAGATCAACGACACCACCTCATAAAACTGCACATGAATATACCATCACCAGGCATAGCCGCGCATACATGTTTTAAACAGACATTGGCAAATATAATGGTTGATATTTATGGAAGATCTTCTACTAGTGCTCGAACCGGCAAGAGCAAAGAAGATATCGATTTATCAAAATACGCCACCAAAGACGACCTTGCCGATATCGTGAATTTATCTGGAGTTGACCGAGATGAAGTTGTTATTTTTCAGGATAAATTCGGTGTTTTAAAGACGAGTAATATCAAGTGGATCGATATAATTCGTAGAGTTCTTGGTGTTACCACGGACAATATTCCAGTATTTACTGACGGTGGTAGGATCAGAGACTCAAATTAATCAATCACAACTATCAGAGATGAAATTTTAAAAGAAGTGTCGCTGATCGTTTAAATTCCGCCGGTGATACAATGACAGGTGACCTTAACATGAATGGAAATAAAATCGTTGCTTTATGAGAACCAGCAGGTGACGAAGATGCTGCAACAAAGAAATATGTGGATGATACAAATATTCATACCGATGATAAAGTAAATACACTTCGAGCCGAGTATGACGTTCATGTAAATATGTTTACACATACTCGTAGACATTTTCAAAAACTTAATAAAATCGCTGAGACTTTTTTGGAAGTCCACCAACCGTTGACATAAATCTCACCGACATTAATACAAAACTCAATGATTTTGTCAGTGGAATTCCTAATATCGTCAATAAAAACAATCTGATTAAAATTCCACACAAACAAATTAGCAACATCACGTACACGGTGGCGTCTGGGGTATCAATGTGGACACCGCACGATAACACTCTTGAATATACCGCAGAAGTAACTGGGTTATACAGGCTGTCCATGCATGGTTGGGAAATTAAAGCGGCCACTTCATCATCACCGAATGTATATCATAATCCTTTACTGGTGATGCTAAACGAGGACACCAAAGAAACGTTTACGTTGACATCAACGAAAATACCCCCGAGACGTTATTGGTGGTGTCTGGAATGTATCACTGTCTTAGACAACTACAATTAAGTATAATGATAGACGTTAACAGATAGAGATACGATCAAGTAATAACTTGGCAGAATAAATTAAAAACCATCATCGATAATTATACAGCAAAAATAAAGAAACATCGTAGACGTGCAACCGTCGTTGATATCATAGTTTATTCGGTTTCTACGCTAGTTGCTGGAACAGGCGTAGTATTAGCATCGCTAGCGCCGATGACAGCGCCGATCGTTGTAACAATCATTGTTTCATCGTCAACCACGATCGCTGAAATATTTAATATAATCGGGAAAAAGATAAATACGTGCACGAATGAACAATTGAACGTGTACATGATGAAATTACACACAGCAACGACCGTATATTCTAAATTATCATCACTGATTTCATCGTCGCTTAATGATGGAATAATATCTGACGAAGAATTATTCAGTATTATAATAAAGATCTACAATGAAGTATTCGACGACAACGTCGTCAATGAAAAAATTCTTGACCGCGACGTCAACGACGATGTCGTCGTCGGTGATTTAAAACAATAATGCTATAATAATGTCAACGTTCGATCAGCGATCACAGGAATTATTACAACAGATCGTCACTAATACTACTACGTTAAGAACCACGATGATATCGGCGAGTTCAACTAATCCTGAATTCAGTATTAGTTTTCCAACTGCAATACCAGCTTCCGAGATAGCGCTAGCGCAATTACGGGTTTATTATAGTTGGCCAAATATTAGGTCAACGTCGTTTGGTGGTCTTCCGCCGAATAATTCATTAGTATTTGCAAATAAAAATAAACCCGATGGAACTCCTGATTGGCAAGTAGTCAGTATTCCAACGGGCAGTTATCAAATAGAACAGATCAATGAATAATTTCAGCGCAGAATTAAATCCACTACAGGAAAAGAATCAAAGATAGCCATTGCTGTTCATAAGCCAACGCTGTCATCGGCCGTTGAAATAAATTCTTCGGATTACGCCGTTGATATGTATCAGTCTTCGATCAGGTCAATGTTAGGATGGCCAGATATTCAACCTCCGTATGAAGGTCCACCTGAACCACGCCGAAATGAGTTTCTCACAACGGATCAAAAATTTACAAAAACACCCGAATACAGAAATCGATATCCGTGGAACGTTAATGAATATTGTATCGCCGATGATGAACAAAAAATATTTTTATTACCAAACGTTTATCGGTTAAAAAGAAAAGAATCAACTTTAGATTATGAAAGTAGTATTGATAAATTATCATTTGACTCAATCAAAGATGAATTTAATAGAATTCATGAATACGTAAAAAAATTAATTATTGATTTAACAAAACATTACAACGACGACGTCAAAAAAGATATTATTGATTCAATTAAGCATCTAAACGCATTAATATCTGACTATACGCATATAATATATGTGATAAATAAAAAGGCTAAATTTGTTGAAGAAGAATATATTAAAATATATGGTATTAATAAAGTAATTGGACCACATTTCGATGTGAAAAGATTTTTAAAATATTCCAAAGATATTGATTATAATATTATCCCAAAAATTGAACTTAACATCGCAAATATGTTTCCCACGATCTTTGAATGATGGAGAAAAGTAGCCCCACCGCCGAATATTCTCCGATACAATAATAATCCGTATGGTGGTGGCCGTCATGTATCACCGGGTATCGTTAATATCACATCAACGATCGCGATAAATCTAGTATGTGATGTTATCGACGGCAGTTATCAAGTTGACGCTGATAAATTCAATCAGGCCCAACAAGGGTACTTTCTCTACCCATTTACCACTCAAGTCCCACCAGGTTATTTGGTTGCATCAGAACCAATCAATGTTGTTTATCTGCGATGTCATAGGCGTCTTGTATCACGGATACATTTTAAACTTACTGACCAGTCTGGTCACTTGCTCGATCTTAGGTCAGAGTCGTTAAATATAAACTTGTATGTGCGTTCGTAATGATTTCGTTATCAACGTCATCGTTGCGGAATCACAACAATCAGTTATATTTGTTATGAAAATGTGGAGATTCCGCAACGAGAAGCAAAAAAAAAAAAAAAAATGTCAAGGATAAAATAATTATTTTTTTTTACCCCGTGATTTTATCCTGGACAACGTCAGTGACTGTGTCACCGGGATCAGAAATGAATTATCCTGATACAACACTATTAGTTTCGTTGCCACTATAGTCACCATGATCAGAGTCACACTCGTCTTTATCTTTAGCCAGTAACTCTTCTGCATCTTTGTTCAGCAACTCCGTCATCGACATAATATCTCTTTGCTGTTTTATACGAGCGTGTACAATTCTGTTCGTTTCGTATTCGTGAGATAATTCTGACCTAACCTTTTCAATCGCCCGTGAAAGAGGAACAAATAATTTCACCTGCGCATCCGTAATTGCTGCCAGCGATCGTAATATCTCCTGCTGAATTAACTTTATGAATCTATAATCGGAAGGTAAAGTATACCTATTTTCTGATTTTTTGAATTGCAATGATTCAAAATCGCTCATTATTTTGTCAGGATCAAGTTGTTCAGATATTTTTATACCGCTGTGTTTTAATTGCTTAATAGCAGCAAGAATTGATGTGATGTTTTCGTGGTTCATTACTTTTTATATTATAAATTATTTGTTTAAATAAAATATATTCTGAATAAAAATAAAAAGACTCCTTTTTTATTTCTTAAAGACCTTTCTTATGGCCCACAGGCACTCTTCATGGTTATGACCTGTCTTATGATCCACAGGCGTCTTATTGAAACTTTTTGGTCCGGCGGGCATTCTTTCTGAATGCCTCTATGTCTATGTAGGTACCCTTCAGTGAGGTCACAAGGTCCCGAGTTCACATCACCCTGCTGTTTATTTTGGGGACGCAAGCGATTTCATATACCCCCCCCCAAATCAAACCTCGGGATAAATGCAAAACTGCACTGACCACGTTGTTCAACATGGTGAGGGGTATATGAAATCTCATGGGGCTTGCTTGCGCCCCCAATTATACTAGCATCTGTCGCCGAATGCAAGATAATATACCTTTGGCATTTTTGAAGACTCGAACACACAGATAGTTTAAACAGTGGATCCGCACGCAAACGCCTTAACCCCACGGCTATCGGAGCTCTTATGAATATATAGTTAAATTTAAGTATATAACTATTCGCACTGTCTCACACGTGATAACTCTTGACTCGTATTTACCAGTATCCGTGACAATGTCATGGACGGCAAATTTCGACACCTAAAGAATATTCTGATTCTGAATAAAATCTGCAATTTTATATATTTCTACCGTTTCTGCCTTGTTAAAATATTATTTTTTTCAACCGTAACAGTGTTACGGGCCAAAACTGTGTTAGCAAATGCGTTGGATCAATATTATTCTGGTATATTCCGCCTACTACAATGATGCATGTAGTCTGCTGCGATCGATATATATGAAGCACTTATATACAATATCGGCCTATGATATAATATCACGGTTGAGGTATCTATGTTTGTTCGAGGATATATTTTGTGCAATTAATACTTCCACATAGTTGAGATATCTGGACTGGAGAGATATTTAAGCATTACGATTAGATGGTATTATCATAACTGCTTGATTACTTTATCACTGAATATAAATGTGTGGTCAAGTATAACGCAATAACAAAAAAAGGGAGACAACTACTCGATTGCTCTATCAGCGATGACGGATTTATCTCGCTTCATTGTGTATACGGGAACGTGATCCTTTGTTTGAATTTTTTCGAAAATGCTGATTTATTAATATTATTTGCAACACGTTGTACTGAAGGCATACAAATATCAAAATATTTAGCAGCCGTGCTTATGGAATTAAAAATTCGCTCTTCACCAGTCTCTGTATTTATGGATATAACCGACCACTTTTTAAACATTTTGCATTTCCCAGCATTTCCAAGTGCATAATTCTGATTTGGTGAAACAACTTCAAGATTACATAAAGAGTTATTTTCTTTATTACCGTCAATATGATTAAGTACAAGTCCATCTTCGATGACCCTATGAAAACATTCAAATACAAACCTATGTGAGTGGTATCTTTTTTTTCCAATAGTAAATCTAAAATTACCAGCATTATCAGCAGTACCAAATGTTTTTTTTTTTAATCTGCAATTTCTGATTACACCATCACGAGACGCTTCATAATTCTTGATGATTGGATGCTTAACAAATTTATTTTGCTCCATTTGTATATATAATATTATTTGTCTAAATGATTATTTTGAAATCTGGCCAGATAGTCTTCAACGGTTTTTATGGGACATTCACCTGACGACTTCTTATCATGATATCTTTCAGCTCTCCGTATCTTTTACCACCGCATTGCACACAAAACCGAGTTGCTCCTCTGACTCTAACACCGCATCGTAAACACGGTTTCGGTCCTAGACTACCTCTGCGAAAGCTTTGCATATGTTGGCCACAAAATTCATTTACGCATGATTTATTACAAGGAAGAGAAAATCCTATCATACGCCATCGGCATCGGTTGTTTGTTTGAATCATTATATATATTAATTAAATTTTAATTAAACATATATTTGCTTTAAATATAGTATGGAAGAATTTGAGAGATTATCCACAATTGAACCTTCCACCGCAAGATTTGATATTGACTAATTACCAAAATCTAAATTTAATTTTTCTATGCAAGATCGGGCTTTGATAAATAGAGATATAATCAATCGTATCCGTGAAGCCAAGAAAGAATTTCGCAATAATGGTGCGGTTCATACTTGGTCAAAATTCAGGATCATGAACGACACCAAAAGGTGTTGTTGTCGAACCTAGAATGCGTGACGAACGAGGTAAAAATAGTATTAACTATCTAGACAATCAGCGCTATAATATTCTAGTAAAATGTATTGTGCAGACAGATGATGACACTTGGATTATCCGTGATAAACGTGAACCTATACGGCTTCATACTGGAAATAATACTGTTACATTCAATAACAAATCCAAGCCAGGAACATTGACTGGTATTGATAAACCGTATTATGAACGGGCGTATACTGTAACGGCAGTTACCTATGCGATATATCCGCTAAATGATAAACCTAGTGTTGATAATCTCAAACCAATGAAATTGGCAACGGGACTAAATTGAGTAGCTCTGCGAGTTATGGAACATTTCTCAAAAGCAATACGCGGAAACGGTTTAACTGATCTAAGACGTAAAAAAATAAATGAGTGGGCAGAAACAGTTAAAGATACCGGAGAATCTATTAATGATGTTGCTAAGCTAGAAAAGAAATTAAGATTTCCAATAACAGTAAAAACACTAACCGGAAAAGTTTTGTACAAACCGAAATTTACAAAAAATGAAACCCTTATAACAATCATTGATCATAACGCACATGCATGGACTGATGCTGTAACAATATTTCCACGAGATAGGACAGTTAAATTTTATCACGGTTATATATTCGATTCTATCAGCGATATCAGTAAGAGTGTCCCTGTATCTGTTTGGTTATTTCAAAGTTTAGAATCCGCATGTTACGATCAGTTTGTAAAACCTAACGGAGAGACTTATTGTAGAGAATCTCTTCATGAAGAAATGAAGAATCTTGCACAACGCCTTTGGCGTGAATATAATTCTGATGACGGTGAAGTTGAACAATTACTAAATAATTGTTTTACAGTTTCATCAGTTGCGGCTCACTTTGCTCAGAAGAAAAATGTATGGTCACCGACGAGAGCAGAATTCCTTGAAGATGTTCAGAAACGTTGTGTCGAATATGGACATGGCGGATTATGGAATACCCGACACGATCATCCTAAAGTTATATCCGTTGATATGGTTGCGTGTTATCCTGGAAATTTTCTTGGATACGGAGAGTGTTCTAAATACTTTGATCGATTTGGACATCCCACACACGAAATGACAAGAGTTGCTATAAATGGACCGTTGCCTGATTTTGATTTAACTGGATTTTCTTGTGTAAAATTATTTAAGATCCGTAATAATCTTCACCCGATCGTTTATGCGTGGTTTGGTAGACATGTCTCAGAAAAAAATATTGTGTTCCAACGGTGCTATTACGATACATGCTCGATGCAGAAACCTTAGTGTCGTTGAGTGTAAGTGAAGCTATTATATCATATCATCCGAAGAAACAGGTTTGGTTACCACAACAAAAGAAACATTCACCCCTGACAGAGTCAGGCGAAGATTGGGATACAATTGATTATGAAAATAAAGTTGCAAAACATCTCGGTACAAAAATAATTGGTACATTTAAGGAGGATCATATGATCATACAAGACATTGTACAAGATTAATCATAGATGATGCTGAGTTAGATTTTATAATTACTGATACAACGAACAAAGGAACATTCATCAGAAGAAGTAATGCTTATTTATGAGACGGAATTCAATTAGGTACAATCGTGAGTTATATCGATGGTGAATCACCGCAATTTACTCATTTAAGGTCTTATATGCTCGCTTACGTTTCTATAAATTTATTATCGATGATAAATAGATGTCCTTGTTACGCTGTCAGAGTTGCTACGGATTCATTTTATATAAATAGCACGTACGTGGATTTGGTAAAACCGTTACTCGGTATCGGTGAATGGGGATAATGGCGAATAAAACACGAAAGTATACTCGATTATTCTGAATCAGCAGATGTTGATATCGAGGAAATATATTACGGTAATGACAATCAAATACCAATATCAACATCACCATGTGTATTTGATCCCGTGGCCAGACATAAAATCATTTATCTCAATGGACCTGGAGGTTCTGGTAAAACAACACGTGCCATTGAATTATTTCAGCAGAGTCCAGATATGATTGTGTTAACACCTACACACAGACTATCAAGAGAAATAAAACAACGAGGAGTAAAATAATGTACATACCATAGTTTCTTCAGATGGTGCGGAGATACGTGGACACCTGAACGAATGGGTGAGAAATATATTCCCAGAATCATTATCTGGGATGAGATTTGTACAGTATCGCTGGAAACATTTCAAAATAGTTCTTGATTGGTTACTGACAAAAAATACTGCGATAATTATGTGTGGCGATCATGGCCAACCACCACCTTTTGTCGGTCAATCTCCGCACGAGTGATTAAAAACGTTTGTGGATTATTATGAAGAGATAACTGATGATCATAGAGCTATTGATGAACCTCTGAAAGAAGTTAAAAGATTAATCAGACTATAGCCAGATAAAATACAATGTGAGATAATGCGTGAAATAATTCCAGAAACTCCTGTGAACGAATTTTGGAATTTACGGAGACCAAATGATTTAATAGTTGCGAGTAGAAAAATAGTTCTTGATGATTTGCAAGAGAAATTATTTTTGCTACATAAAGAAAAGTTTTCAAATCTATCTGTACCATTATGTTAGCGCCCAGCGGATACTCGACGACAGAATATTGAAGTTGAGATTCCACGACGAGACACTGAAAGTGTCCAGAAACAAAATCTTGTATTGAATGGTATTGTTGACTTGTGTTAAATGATATTGTTTTAGTTGATATTGATGTTGCTGAAAGCGCTTTGAGTATGAATAACTCACTGTGGAAATTGGGATATGCCATAACGAGTCATTCGTCACAAGGACTAACTATTACTGATAAAAATATCTGGATTGTCGATGACAGAATAGAATGGTAAAATTTAGTTTATCTCGCAGTGTCTAGAGTCAGGAGAATATCTCAACTGCATAGAGTTGTCATAGACTCCACAGAAAATAATAATCAAACTATCAGTGACACCGAAGGTGTTATTGGCGTAATAAGAAAAAAAAATTATCCAGTTACAAACTATGCGATAAAAAAATATTCGTGATTTTGATATCGATGTTGAATTTATAATGACGCTAAAACAATAACAGAATAATCGTTGTGTAATTTGTAACTGTCACATGTTGTGGAAGTATTCTTGTAATAACCCAAAACAATTTACCCTGGATAGAATTAATAGTGATCTTGGTCATACACGTGACAATGTCACATTGACATGTCTTCAATGCAATCGACGTAGGGGTGCTAGGTTACAAAAATGAATGCGGTAGTAATTGTGGGTCTTCAGGAATTACTTGTAATTGTCCGCGTTTAAATCCACGTTGAGGAGCATTTTAATCCAGTCTGTAGATGGCTGGTCTACCAGTGGATCTAACCACGCTAGAAATTTTATGTGTCGTCACACTCCAGATAGGATCAGTTGCTCTTTTTTACCCCCTTCAAGTTCACCAGGTTCATATAAATACCTGACAGTCACATTACCTAACACTGGTTGTTTTGAAAAGTCACGTCGTTGTCCGTAACCATCGCTACGGGGTATATGTTTTTTTGTAATTGCAACGGTAGGTTTCATAGAATTTGCACGAGTAATCTCATTATTTAACGCAGCTATCACACTTGCTAATCTTGCAACCCATTCACGAGATCTTGTATCTGCCTGAATTATTTCCTTCGCATACTGGTATCCAAATAACCGCTCAGCGAGTGTTCGATTAAATCGTTCAACTATTGCCTGATCACGATGAATTGCAATGTGTCCTTGTCTGATTTTGACATTATGTTTTTTCATCAGCGATGATACTGTACCAAGAAATTCTTTGCCAGGATCAACTTGTAGCAACTGTGGCCATCGCAAAGGTCCTCGTTGATAAATTCGTTCAAACGCAGATGCAACTTCAGATGTTGTTTTTGTTGATAATGGTTCCGCTTCTTTATATCTACTTGCAACATCAACGACACTTAACGCCTATTTGTATGTACGTGATTGACGTCCACAAGTTTTAATAGTATTGTGTGGTAAAAACAAAATATTCGCTTGATGAACTTCATTGGGAACGCTGAAATCAAAATACGCGTACTGAATTTTTTTAGGTGGTCGTAGATAGATTTGCCATATTGCCTGTCGTGCTAACCACGCTGCAGCAACAGCACGTGAGACTTTTGCTGCTTCAGCAAGTTTACTAATCGCTGTTTTGCCCTTCCAATATCCTCTCGGGGAATAATAAATGGATTCCATTATAATAGTTATATGATTAAGTACCCAGCCCCTAGCATTATTTTACCTTTGATAGCAGTTTTTACTAGAAAATTAGCGAGTTTTTCTCTGAGAGATTTATCAGGTATATAATTTAACGCATGAATCAGTTTCACATCTGCGAGATGTCGTTGTTGTAAATCCTTGCTTCGATACGCAACGTCATGAACATGAAACGCTTGATCAATCTTGTTTATTGGATACTCTCCAGGTCGCGGTTGATCTTGATCATCAAGGCGAATATCTAAACGAGTTCCTGGCCCACAATAATTATAACCCGGGAAATGCTTTTCTCCGGGATATTTCGCCCATGGTAATCCTGGTAATTTTCCTAACGTCGCAGAAATATCACCTCCCGTCGCTGTGCTTGAAATGAATTTGTATTTTTTTGTGCCACACTTTTTACACTTACCTGTCAGTGCGCGGTTTTTATTTTCTGTCATTATTGTTGATAACCCAGTGGTGGACGTAGCTGCTCTGCATCGAACACAATGGAAATTCATATTATTTATCATTTGGATATAATTGACTTTTCGGAGACACGAAAACAAGAGCGATTCAAGCATCACCTAGCACTACCGAATTCTATCAGAATGATAATAATATGTCCATCTGGAAGTGGGAAGACGCAAGTATTGCTTAATCTGATAATGAGATGGCTGAAGTGGGATAAATTTTATTTAGTAGCACCATCCGTGGATGATCAGCGATGCTATGAAGTACTTAAAAATTTTAATGAAAATGCAAAATCGTTAAATGAAGACCGTGACGTTATTGACTTTATAACTGATATTGATGAAGCGCCATCTGTAGATGATCTGGATGGAAGTATTAATAACTTAGTAGTGTACGATGATGTCATGCTGGACAAACAATCAAATCCAGCTAGGATATTTTTTCGAGGTAGACATAAAAACGCAGACGTGATTTATGTTACACAGCGTTATACACAAATTCCAAAAGTGATCAGAGATAACTGTAATATTTCAGTTGTATTTAACGGAGTTGATAATCATACGCTGCAAAATATGTATTATACTTGGTGTTCAGGGGACATGGACATGAACACATTTAAACATTTCCTTGCACACGCGCAAGCTACCCCGTTTGGTTTTATGACAATAAACTTGCATGATCCGAGGTCAAGATATCGTAACGGACTTGATACAGTATTTGGATAAAAACCAGCGGAGAGGGTGAGCTGACAAAAGAATGAGTGTGAGACGCAAACAAAACATGCCTAAAATCTGAAAAAAAAAATATATCAACGAACGAGTAACAAAATCAAACTAACTCCATCGGTTTTTGTTGTTGAAATATGTATGTTAGTGGATTCTGTTTAGTGTTATTGACCTTATTTTAGCCCTTCGTAGAAACCTTTATTTTTGCTAACGGACCCTAGGAAAAGGTTATAGGGTTCACCCTCTCTGCTGCTCGTGGAGTTAAACATACAATTATTTTAGATCAGGCAGAACAAAATGACTGTTTATTTCGATCTGGCGGAGCTGATGTTCAATTTATTATAAACAAACTTGCGCTATGGATGCCACGAATAACACCATCAATCACTAAGATGGTAGAATTAAATGATATTCTACAAAAACATACAAACATAATTTATTTTCAGCAACATAAAATATATCAAACAGCAGTTCCAAATACTACCCAATACACATGGCAAGTAACAACAACATCAAATGAACAACCGCCTAGGCAATTAATTGTTGTATTTCAGCGGCAAGCGCGACGTGGTTACCAACAACAAAATAATGGAATATTTGATAATTCTGATGTTAGACGAATATATGCTAGAATAAATTCAAAGCAATATCCAAAACTATATATTTTGCTGATGACGCTAATAAAAATATTACTAGACCTTATATGTATTTACTCGACGCAATGCAAAAATATCAAGATGTTGGAGACGGATCTCAGATATCAGCAGACAAATTTCGTACACTTTACCCAATATTTTATTTTTATGTTAGTAAACACACCGAGCGAGCTGTCGACTCAACAGATGATATTGAAATTATTTGGACACTCGGAGCACTTCCAATAACGCAGTTTTATGAGTACGCGCTAGTGATCAGCGATAGATTTGTAACAATTGATTCTGTCGGAGGTAAAATGACAGTCCAAGTTTGAAAAAAAACTTTGAGTTTAATCTGTAAATTGTATATAATGACAAAATATATTGTAAAAGAAATATATTTGACTGATGGTCAAGTTACGAAATTAGTAGCTGCTGTTGCAACGCAGAGGCAGGTATCATTTAAAATAAAACCTAACACTGAAAGTGTTTCGAAAGGTACTTTAACAAAATAATTTTTTGTTAACCAAAAAAGCAACTAAGTACATATGATCGCAAAAAAAAAAGAAAAAAAAAAAATGTTTTAAGTGCCACACAAGTTTCTGCAATGGCAAAACAAGGTGGTTTCTTCGGTCCGGCACTATCTGTAATGGCCAGAACGTTAATATCAAAACTCTTGCCAGTACTTGGTACATGAGGATTAGCAACAGTGTCTGGAGCAACGAGAAAAGCAGTTGAAGGTCATGGAATAAAGAATATTTTTGTCTAAAGATAAATATAATGTCACGACGAAAAACTGTGAAAAGAAAGACAACAACGAAAAACAAAGACACGACCTAGGAGAAAAACAAAGGTGGATTTATAGGACTATTACTGGCGGGAGTAGCGGTAAGTCGATTACCAAATCTGCTGGGAATAGGACGAGGACTGACATTGCCAGGAACACGGCCGCGCTAAGTAACTTTGATAGAATTTATAAGCTAAAAAAAAGTAAACAATTTCCGTGGAGATTATTCTAAATATGAACTTAATGATGCACCAGCCGGTGACTCGTGTGTGATAAATATACAAGATTTCAATGACGGATCTGGCACACATTGGGTTTTATTGGAGCAAAATATAAACTCGGACTCAGAAAAAAAATATATGATGATCTTGCATCAGAGCTACACAAACCTAAAAAATAAGTTTACGCGACATAAAGTTGTCGCAAATGCCGTTGATGATATCAGGTCGATAGATTTAGCTCAAATATATCTGAGTTTAATGATAACAAAACATATCTTTATAATGCTGTTGATGTTTTTAGCAAATACGCGTTTAGTGTAACGGTTTCAGATAGGACATGAACGTCGATAACTGATGCGTTAAAATAAATAATAACAAGTACAGAAAGAAAACCAAACAGAATCTGGACCGATCACGGAGCAGAGTTTTTTAATAAACATTTTGAGCAGTTTTTAGAACAGAATAACATCAAAAAATATGTTACAGGAAATGAAGGTGAAAGTGTTGCCGTCGAACGATTTAATCGTACACTAAACGAACAAACCCATAAATATTTGACAGCTAAAATACGAATAAATATACTGACAATCTACAGAACATCGTTGACGAATACAATAGCGCGAAACATAGATCAAAAAGGATGTCACCAAACGACGCAATTAAAAATTCGATATTAGCAAACGAAAATATGTACCGCAGACATAAATTTAAAACTGGTGATAAAGTTACAATTTCTCTGACGAAGAAAACATTTGAGAAAGGATTTACCCCAAACTGGAGCGAAGAAGTATTTGTTGCCGATAAAGTACTTTTAACAATGCCAGTTATTTATCCGATACAAGATTTAATAGGTGAAACTATAACTGGCAGTTTTTATGAACAAGAGCTTCAGAAAACCGAACAAGATATATTCGTTATTGAAAAGGTTATCAGGAAAAAAAGCAACAACAGTTTTGTTAAATGGAGAGGATATATAGATAAATTTAATAGCTGGGTACCAACTGAGTCGATTTCTATCACGAAGTGATTCAATAATGTGATTATAAATTTGCTCTCTTCATCAGTACAGATTTACATCTGACCAGTCTACAGAAGGAAATTAAATGCAATTTTTTTGTATTATCGACTGGCATCAAATTAAATATTTTAACAAAAATAAAATCGTACTTTATATTTCTTTGCTAGCCAGTTACTTTTACGTGAAGAAAAGGTTTTATAAGTTGCCAAAATATGTGTTGCTCTGTAATAGTAAAAATATTTTTTTTTCTTTTTTTTTTTAAGCGATATTATACTTAACATTATATCGTCCAGTTGTCGGACTACTATAATCTATTTTACTAACGAAAAAGTCGTCGGCGTCAACTACTTCATCTTTATTGTTATACATAGTATCATCTTCGTTATAACCAGAAAAGTTATCTCATTTTGGTATAAAAATGTAGCTAGTGATTTTATCACTTGCGATCGTATCACTTGCATATATATCAGCAAATCGCTTAATCAAGTTCATATTATAATATTTTGTATCCAATTATAAATAATAGTGACCAGCGAAACGAAATCTCTCGAAGTAAAATATCATCAAAATGTTAATATATTAAATTACAGAGAATTAGCCGAAGCAGTTCGAAAATGTTTGGCAAATTATAGTGCTTATTCGGTTAATGTTATTATAACTCA
>JAECUM010004297.1:0-105938 GCA_016617855.1 Megalonaias nervosa | reverse complement strand
CAATAATATACGCTTTACTGTTACGACCATGTAATTTAATTACTTGTGTGTTAAAATTTGAATTCTTTTTATTTCATTTTTGTATATTTTTTATTATGATGATGATTATGTTCACGGGTTATGATAATTTTTAAAGAAACATTGTGTTTATTTAGAACGTAAATATGACTCTCGGCTTTCGTTTTTTTTTTTTTTTTTCAATAGATTGCCGGGTGGATGAACAATCGGCGTAAACGATTGGTTGTGGCCGAGGTCATTTCTAATTATACGTGTTTACATCTTGTACTGTGATTGTTAGATGATGAAATAACCACGCGTTCTTCGTGCGTGTGCATGAAATGACGTCTTAGGTCGGTTTTTAAACACTTAGATCCCTGTGAAATAGTCAGAGTCGTTCTAATACCTTGAGAAGAAAGTATTATTTTTTTCTTGTGCTGGAAAGAGTTTATTTTTCTTTACATCTGTAGAGCTCGAGATGTATCTTGTTATAGATGACAGCTATAGGAGTTCATCTCCTTTTTAAATAATAATTTATTTTTCCCTGGAGAACTACACAAGTGGCTTAGGACAAAGACATTCAGTGAAATTCATTCTAAATTGGAACAGTGCAGTACAAATTGTGGTTCAACGTGAAATTCTGGACATTTGTGTAAAGACTTCATCTGACGTCATCATCCTCCATCTTGGAACGTCATCAAGATTCGAACCTGGATTCAGTTAAAATTATTTAGTGATAGGACTTGTATTTTTTCAGTATTAGGATAAATGTTTGGATTTTCTTCACAAACCGTAAGTCCTATTCATATTTTCACCTTTTCACCGTGTTTTCTAGGGAAATAAATTATTTTTGTTAAAACTTACAAAGCTTGTTGTCTTCACTCTTTTCTTTTGTTACTTTTGAACGAGCCGATACGTAACATTACTCACAATGTAATGCTAACGCGAAAATTGGTCATAATTTTAATACTTATACCGATTTAGTCCAAGAATAATAAATATTGGTTTTATTTAACAGCATTATTAGAAAGCCTGAAGTATTGTTGTGAATCATAAGCAAGGAATATGTGGGTCATGTCTATTTATAATTAGAAAATGTAGGTTGGACAGTACATCTCTCCCGAAGAGAGGTAAAAGTGGTCCGATGGACACAGCATGCTTTGGTTCCTATCGTTTTATGCACGGCAGAAGACGACAGCCAGAATTAAAGACCCTCAATCGCATAACTTTAAAACGATTTAATTTATCGAGAAAGTCAAATTCGCAATTTTTAAAAACTTATACAACAGCAATTTCCACGATTTATTAATTCGCGAAAGGTTCGAGAGAATATGATGAAGCCAAGAAATGTGTGCAGATTTCAGGACGTACAAATATTATGATTTGGTTTACACATAATATTCTTACAATCAAACACCAGCCAGCCAGACATGCATTTTTATATAAAAACTACACTAGTAAAAGTCACTGCTCATACGAATAAAAAGGACCCATTACTATGTGTAGCAGCTACACGTGTTACCAGCATATGAGTCAAAGACATCATTACTGTGTGTAACAACCAAAAGTTAACAAGTCACAGTATATAAGTAAATTGTATCATTACCGTGTGGAGCAACTACACTTGCATTGTCACTGTCATTACCGTGTGTAGCAACTACACATGTATTGTCACTGTCGTTATCTTGTGTAGCAACCACACTTGTATTGTCACTGTCATTACCTTGTGTAGCAACTACACCTGTATTGTCAGTGTCATTACAGTATGTAGCAACTACACGTGTATTGTCACTGTCATTAACGTGAGTAGCAACTAATCTTGTATTGCCACTGTCATCACCGTGTGTAGCAACCACACTTGTATCGTCACTGTCATTACCGTGTGTGGCAACTTCACATATGTTATCATTACCGTGTGTAGCAACTCCATATGTTACATGTATTGTCACTGTCATTACCGAGTGTAGCAGCTACACATGTATTATCACTGTCATCACCTTGTGTAACAACTACACATGTATTGTTACTGTCATTAACGTGAGTGGCAACTAAACCTATATCGTCACTGTACTTACTACTATATAATATTAAAAAACTTGTAGAAAATTTCAATAAGCTGCCAAAATGAATCAAAATGAAATAATACACAGCCTGAATTCATTTGCAATCATACGTAATAAATCTTTGGCGAGCAGTGGGCATTTTGCAAATTACTCAAGCAAGGAAATTCTGTGATATTGAATTTCCTATACTGCGAATGAAAGTCGTTACCGATAGCAGTCAGTGACAAAGGTAACAATGTCGACAGCAGACAGTGACAAAGGTAACAATGTATAAATCTCTGCTGGCAGGTCACTAGATGAATTTGTACTATTGTCTTCGAACAAAAGCAAATTACTGCTATTGATTTTATATACAACATAAACTAAAACAAGTATTACAACTATTATAACAAACACACGATACCTAGATGGATAGAATTAAGTTGTGGTGAGGAATCCATAATACCAACGACTTAATCCTATGGGACAAAATAACACTTTCCATATATAATGGAAAATAAAATTTATTTCCAGTATGTAATAAAAGCGTATCATTTCTTACGTCCTAACATATATATGAACCCAATGTACTACTTGCCTACCTAGTCCATGAATGAATGTATGTATGTATGTATGTATGTATGTATGTATGTAGCTGTCTTTCTGTCTATCTGTATGTACGTGTTCCTTTCTCTCTGCCATTTGTTTATCTTTAACGTGACCTTTACATAATATTCGAGGCGAAAGCTGGGACAGAGAATCCTAGTCTATGTCTGGTTTGGCTTATTCACTAGTTCATAGATTATAATGCCATAAATAGACGATAATGTTTACTGTTTTAAGGGAGCAAATAATGACAACATAAAAGGCGGTCATCGTGACAGGGTCCAAAACTTCACGAATATAAATTTGCTGCAGTGAATTGTACAAAGTGTTACAAAAGATTTTGTGCCTAATAAAACAGGAGAGGAAATGATTCACTATATAATGTTAACGGGCAAACTGGTAATCATTTTAGAAATTATAACACCTAAACCTAGACATAATAACGATTCACCAACATAAAATTGAAATATATTTTATGGGAGCTAATAACAACGCAAACGGTGGTCATCGTGACAGGGTCCAAAACTTTAGGAAAAAGAATTTGCAGCAATGAATTGTTTGTAACGTTATACAAGAGTTTGTGCTTAATAAAACAACTGAGGAAATGATTTACGAGCGTAAAACGTGAAATATCTATATGACAATAATACAGAATTTAGTTACAATGAAATGCTAACAGGCCAATTTTTGTAGTCATTTTAGAAATTATAACACTTAAATCTAGACATAATAACGATTCACCAACTTAAAGTTTGAAATATCTATATAACAACAATTCACGCTTTACTCACAATGTAATGCTAACGCGAAAATTGACCCTAATTTTAATAATTATACCGATTTAGTCCATGAATAATAAATACTGTTTTTTTAAACAGTATTATTGGAAAGCCTCAAGTATTATTGTTAATCATAAACAAGGAATATGTGGGTCATGTCTATTTATAATTAGAAAATGTAGGCTGGACAGTACATTTCACCCCACGAGAGGTAAAACATGCAGGGTAATGCACCGCAGAAGACAAGAATCAGAATTAAAGACCACCAAGCACATATCTTTAACAAGAATTCATTTATCGAAAAAGTCAAATTCACAATTTTTAAAATCTCTAACAGCAATATCCACAATTTTTTAATTCACGAAAAGTCTGAGAACATGCTGAAGTCAATAAATATTAAAAAATTTTAGGACGTACAAATATCTTGATTTGGTTTAAAGATAACATTCTTACAATCAAACACCAGCCATATGAGTATGCTTTTTTTAGTGTAGTGACTACACTCGTAAAGCAACTGTTCATACTAATATACCAATAAAAGAACAATTACAATGTGTAGCAACTACACGCTTGTAAATCACTTTGCTTACCAGTATTTGAATCAAAAGACGTCATTATCGCGTATAGCAACTAAAAGTGCGCAAGTTACAGTATATGACTAAAAGGCATCACTACCGTGTGTAGCAACTACACGTGTATTGTCACTGTCATTAGCGCGTGTAGCAACTACACATATATTGTCACTGTCATTACCGTGTGTAGAAACTACACGTGTATTGTTACTGTCATTACCGAGTGTAGCAACTACACTTGTATTGCCACTGTCATTACCGAGTGTAGCAACTACACATATATTGTCACCGTCATTACCGAGTGTAGCAACTACACGTGTATTATCACTGTCATTACCGTGTGTGGCAACTACACGTGTATTATCACTGTCATTACCGTGTGTGGCAACTACACGTGTATTATCACTGTCATTACCGTGTGTGGCAACTACACGTGTATTATCACTGTCATTACCGTGTGTGGCAACTACACGTGTATTATCACTGTCATTACCGTGTGTGGCAACTACACGTGTATTATCACTGTCATTACCGTGTGTGGCAACTACACGTGTATTATCACTGTCATTACCGTGTGTGGCAACTACACGTGTATTATCACTGTCATTACCGTGTGTGGCAACTACACGTGTATTATCACTGTACTTAACACTATATGAGAAAATAAAATTAAAAAAAGATGCCAAAAGGTATCTGGAATAAAGAATACACAGTACAAATTCAATCCCAATCATGCTTAAAAACAGTTATGGCGTCAGTGGACATTATGTAAATTACTCAGACAAGGAAGTTCTGTGATCTTGAATTCCCTGTATTACCAATCGAAGTCCTTACAGAGAGCAGACAGTGCCAAAAGAAACAATACAGATATCTCTCTTGGCTCGTCACCAGATGAATTTGTACTACTGCACGTCAGAAAAAAAAAACAACAAATTACTGGTATTGATTTTATACACAACAGAAACAAAAACAAGTATTACAACTATTATAACAAACAAACGGTACCTAGATGGATAGAGTTACGTTGTGGCGCCGAGTCCATAATACCAACGACTGTTAATCCTGTGGGAGAAGTAACACTTTCCATATATAATGCAACATAAATATATCTCCAGTATGTAATAAATGCGTACCATTTCTTACGTCCTAACTTATATATGAACCCAATTAACTACTTGCACACATATTCCACCTATGTATGTACGTATGTACGTATGTATGTATGTATGTATGTATGTATGTATGTATGTGTTCCTATATCTCTCTCCCTCTCTGCCATTTTATGCTTTCTATAATGTGACCTTTACATATTTTTCTGGCGTCAGTAAACCGTAATAGATCGAATTATGGATTCAGTGCACTGTGGAAACACCTATGGTTCAGTTGTCATGTCAGGCGACATGCGGTCCATAGAACTGAAAACATACCCTAGAAGAAGAAAAAAATCACGAAAAACCTGAACGAATTATTAATCCTCTCATTTCAAGGTAGAAAAATCGCATAAATAGCTTCTAGATACATAGACCAGTGTAAGACCAACCAAACGCCGACATAAAATAAATGGGGTCATTCATTTCATATTGGCCTTTCCACCTGGCTTGGACAGTTTGAAAAGGATAATTTTTTAATAAAATCCCTCGACTGATTTTTACCGAAGATTGTCATTTTCACATAAAAAACAGCAATCAAATTCACTGCGGGTTTATTGAGATCTCTAGCGATTCGATTCGATCATAAAATCCAAACTGAATAGGTCGTGTGTTATCATATATTCGCTTCGTCCATATACTTCCAAGCGAGTGGCACAAAAACGATGCGTTTATATCCGTATTAAATAAGGATAGATTATTTTCAATAGCGAATTTTGAATGAATGGCAGTTCTTTTGGAGATTATTTTTATGTGATACAGGAATTATGAGTGTGGCAGGAGTCTGAATTGTTCATTTTAGTTTTATTTTATATTTATAACGTTGGCTCTTTTTGCTACCCATAAAGAAAACTTGTGGGTTTTATATTAAAGTCAATCATTTTGGTGAATACGTTATATTCATGTTAGTAATGACGTTTACTTAAAATAGCGAATGTAAACGAAATACACGCATATTTTTTTTCCAAGGAAAAAAAAATGAAACTCATTATTTATTAAGAGAAAGATATGGAAACATCAGTGTAAAAGTGTGTGTGTGTGTGTGTGTGTGTGTGTAATCAATGCTGGCAAATTCTAATATTTTCAATATTCCTAAACGGTTCTCTCTCACTCTCTCTCTCTCTCTCTCGTTTTAGATGCTAAATGGATTTTTCATAATGGAATTTTAGTAATAAATAAATCATTGGCAGTCAATTTTATCTCATATATCATGTTTTCATTCTAAAATGTTTAAAACTTTCTCCGTTTTGGACAAATGCATTCAGTACGATACAGAATATAGACTCATTGCATTGGTTTCCAGTTGCCACAACTGAATGCGTCGTTATTCATATAAACGAAGTCGAGAAACGCAATTAAAATTTTAATTAAATTTGAGCACGTCGTCAATGTTTAATTTAAATATTCTACCAACCGAGTACATTCAAATTTTCCTTTAAGTCAATTCAGGAAACTTAATGTTATCGGGGATACAGTATTCCAGTTTGGATGCCCTACGAATAAACAAAAAAATAGTCGGCATCATTCCACATGCTATATACATTCCAAATTTCTTAGATAAGTATTTATCAATATCGCATGGCAATTGATACATAATTTAAAAAAAAGAAAACAGAACAATAAGGAGGAACGTAAAGCATGCAGTTAATGATTGAAAAGCATTTGCAGATATAGCGATGCCAGACTTAAAATGATGAATGGTCCTCTATGCATCGCTAAGACTCCTCTTCCTTAGTTTATCTGTCAAACCAACGGCAGAGAGAGAGAGAGAGAGAGAGAGAGAGAGAGAGAGAGAGAGAGAGAGAGAGGAAATTAGATGAAAGACCGATAATCTTTCAAATGCAAGGAGCCAGCCATGACAAATATAATAGTCTTTAAAACTGAGAGTAGATGTTGTTCACAGTGGAGCCTGCAGAATTATTTTCGGCGGCGGGGGCAGACATGTAATGGTCAGACATTAAGTTTTACGGATATAGGCCAAAACATCATTAGAGGTGAAACTCATTGCCCCTATGTGCCGGCGTCCATGATTGTCCATTCTAAAGCTTAACGATACAAGTTAAGGTAAAATGCTTAATCTCTGAATTCGCAGTCATTTTTACTACTGATAAATTATTATCTATCCTAAAATAATCACGATGAGGTCAGCAATATTCACTTGCGCAATGCGCAATTACATCAGGTTTCATTGATTTGTGAAGAGCTGATAGGCAATGTTTAAATCGTTCGTGCGTGTGCGTTCATGAGAGAGAGAGAGAGAGAGAGAGAGAGAGAGAGAGAGAGAGATGTAGGTAAGATAAGTTATCAAGTGGATTTCTAACAAATGAGAATTAAAGATGGCATATTAAACGCATATTCTCAGTTGGACGGTGCTTTGCGTTCTTGTGTGTATGCGAGCATGCATGCCTGGTGTATGATTAATAAGGATTGTGTGAGTACGTGCATATATGTGTGGTGTATGTTTGATAAGGATTGTGTGTGAGTACGTGCATGCATGTGTGGTGTATGATTGATTAGGATTGTGTGAGTATGTGCATAAATGCGTGGGAGTATGTCGATAAGGATTGTGTGAGAACGTGCATGCATGTGTGGTGTATGATTGATAAGGATTGTGCTAGTACCTACATGCATGCGTGATGGATGCTTGATATGGATTGTGTGAGTACGCACATACATGTGTGGGAGTATGCTTGATTATGATTGTGTGAGTACGTGCATGCGTGCGTGATATATCATTGATAAGGATTGTGTGAGCACTTGCATGCGTGAGTGGTGTATGATTGATAAGGAGTGCGTGAGTACGTGCGTGGTGTATGATTGATAAGGACTGTGTGAGTACGTGCATACATGTGTGGTGTATGGTTGATAAGGATTGTGTGAGTACGTGCATACATGAGTGGGAGTATGCTTGATAAGGATTGTGTGAGTACTTGCATGCGTGCGTAGTGTAAGATTGATAAGGATGCAACACTTACCTGAAGGTAAGAACTGTCAGAGGTCGATACGACTTGTGGCTTGTATTATCCGACATTGGCTTACCCCAGAAGTCGTTGAAAAAGAGTGAAGACACCGGTGTTTTTCCAAGTACATCCTTATTGTTTTTAATTGCAAAAATGTCATCATGAACGAAATCTCCATTTAAACTGTTAAAGTAGCACGCACCTGCGACAAAAGCTGCTAGAATATATAATAATAATGAATTGCGAGAACTTCCTCGTTGGTAAAACGCGAGTTTTAGTTTTCTGTGCTCCAGATAGTTATTATTGGAAGTAAAAAAATTGTTATTCTTTTCTAACATTTTTACCCCACAAGACCCATGTCTTGCGCATATAATCCCATTTGTCATGTAGTGCAAAGCGTGATACGACATATTCCTTGCGACAGGTACACTATTAATGAGCTCGTATTCGATTTGCCGGTTTGTTGTTATTAACAGAAAGAGCACATGGCAAGAGATCACGTGATTCTGAGGCCGAGACTATTCGCACGGCTGCCGTGTACACTAGCAGATAAAGAGTGTTTGACTGCCGCCGTATACATGCTTTTCAGGCTATTCGCACGGCCGTTGCGTACATAATTTACGTCAGACGTGTACCTGATCTGCGTTTTTCTTTTCTTAAAGTCATTGTTGGTAAAACACATACAATCAACGCAGATTAAAGGCCAAATAGAGCAATAGTTACAGCCTCCTCCCCCTCCTGTTGTCCAGGAGTGGGTGGGGCGGGCAGCAACGAAAGCAAATGGTGTGTGTGTGTGTGTGTGTGTGTGCGTGTGTGTGCAGTAATACAAACTTTAGCACATATATTATCAGTCATATCCATCTCATGTACAAAATTATCTTCAAGGAATTGCAAATATACTGTTCATTTTTTTTCTCACCGTTATTTGTTATATTTCTAACTCGGCCAATTACAGCATTATCGTTACTTTATAAAATATTCCTTATTTTTAGCATTAAACTTTACTGTGCTCGTTAAAAACAACTAATGTACAGGAAACAGAAGATTTTTTAACAATGTCCTTTTTTATTGTGTTTTGTAGACCAATGAAATCTATCCCTAAACCTGTAATGGTATCGATGTGTAACTACACATTTTATACGATTACACGATTAGGGGATGATTTATTGAAATAAATGTTCTTTTGCCCGTTAGCTTTCTAGTACTTGGTCACCCTTGACCAGAAACCTGTCTATATATTATTTTAGCTATGTTTCAATTATTTCGAATATTCTGGACTCGTCTTTAATGTATGTATTGGTCGGCGTAATGATTGACTTTTCCTTTGTATGCATACTGCAGTCGTGCGCATGGTACACGGCGGCCGTGCGATTAGACACTGCCAAGATGGCCGCGTACAAGTCGGTTGCTACCGCCGCTGCCAACGGCGATTTGTCGGTAAAAAAAAAGATTCCTTTTTAGCCATGTTTTAGCGAAATTTTAATTTAATCGCCCCTGTTGCTTGCATATGGAAAATGCATGTTTTTAATCAACTCTGAAATAAGTAGAGAATAGAACAGATATCTGTTGTCAAACACTTTCAATATTTGAGATATGACTTTCTATGCTTTCACTGGCAACTTAACAGAAATAAAAGCAAACATTTTAAAAAATCTTTGACGGTACATTTTTTTCTTCATAATTCTTCATAGTGATTCTGTTACGTAGCGAAATACATGTCACTGTGTCGTTTTTAATGGTACATTATTCAGTCATTAGAATGGAAATTGTAACTTAAAAGTTATGGGGATTAACTCAAAAATACAACGTGAAAATTCCGACATGAACGTTTCAGTCGTGTGTAGGTAATCATCTGTCTTCATTGTACTAGATGACAGTTTGTCAATATTATTATAATGATTATATTTTTACTTCATGCCAAAGAATTGCTTTAACTGCAGATACAAACAGTTCCATTAGTGTGAACTTTTTACCATGCTAGTTAATGCATATAGTACTTAGACAGTAAGGGTCAAGTCTCGGTTTTGACGACCTTCCCCAAAATCAACGACTAGTCAGAATTGATGACATCTGGCTCAAACTGTGGTGCTGTCTAGCAATAGCAAGTAATGTCTTTTTTTCAACTGACAATAGATGAAATTGCTTCTGTTTATCGTTTTTATTTGGTGAAAAAGAATTAAAGGAATTAAATTTGTGAAAAAGGTGGTAATGATGTCAAATAATAATGCATGTTTTATGAAAAGGCTGAACTTCTAAAAGAAATTAGAGTTACATCATTGGATACTAATATGTCTCATATGTAACTATGTAATAATGAGCATATCATCCCTTTCTTTGTAAGTCATGTAACAATTAGAACTGTGATAACCAGAGTTGTTGGGCCCAAACAAAATACTTTTTTTTGTAATCAATGTGTTCTGGTTTACCTTTTTTTTGAAAATAAATTGAGTAATTGGGATATTTTTATTGTGATATGGTCGGTCTATTTGTTTGTATATGTGTGTTGACACAGAAGGTCCCCTGCTTAAAGTTTGCATCTGGTCTGCTTTTGAATATCGGTTACTTTAATCCACCCATTGAAATATCCCAAACAGTTTCTCCATTTGAGCTTTATCTATTTTAAAATTCCAAATAAAATTCACAAGAAAAACTTGGTTATTTTGTGTATTATTGTGTTTGGTGGATTTGGGAGTAAAATAAATAAGTGGTTCAAAATATGGGTCACCAAAGTTTTCAACACTATTAATTTTCCAATGGGTGTAAGGCTTCTCCTGGACAATACACTAAAAAGAATTTTGTTCCAGGTTACTCTTACATTTAAGTCCAACCATACCCTTTGAGTTAATAGAAACTATCCAGTAATATAAATTCTATTATGCATTATAGTTTAAGCTTTTTCGTGAAATGTTTCAGTACTGAACTTTCTACTGTTCATCCATCAGCCTTGATTTTTGCAATGTTTAATTTGAGACCAGAAAATATTTGTATAGCAAATTATTTCAAAACTTGTAATCCTTCTTCAGTAGAAAGAGTAAGAGCTATCTATAAGTAATATGGTATCAGCAAGAAATTGTAATATTAAATCGTCAATATTTATTCCCTGTACTATCTTTTCATTTTTTAAGAAACTTCTAAGATCAGATTGTGGGAGAGATTGGATTAATCACCTCTTGTTATTTAAAAAAAATTCAGAAGAAAATCCATTTTATATCATTTCTGATGTCACATCAAAAAGTTTTTTTCCAAAGCAGTTAGAAGTATAAATTATATTTTTTTTTATCTTATTTGAAGTTATTTGTTAAATTTTATATATTTATTGACTATGTTTGTTTGAATTTGTGTTTACATATTTTTCTTTCTTTATTTGTTTTTTATTTCTTTTTGCCTACATTATTAGCTATACTGGTCATAGACCAAAAGGCCTTATGGGATGGCCATTTGTGCATCATCTGTCCACGTGTTAGCACAAGTTTGTTATCGCTACTCTTCTTGAACTACTTGGAGGATTGCAATGAATCTTTACACACACATTCATCCAATGGTCTGGTAGGTCCTAATGAAAATGGTGCTGCTCAGACACCCAGTATGGCAATTACAGCAACTATCATGAAATTCTTGTTATTGCAACTGCACTGAATGGATGGTGATAATTGGTCCCAAATGAAGATGGTGCTGATCTGACATCCAATATGGCCATCATGGCAGCCATCTTGAAAATCTTATAATCAGTACTCCTTCTGAATTGAAAGCCATATCAACATGGGGTTTTCACCAGACAACTTCATGTGTTGTCTTGTTGGTCCAATATGACCATTACAGCTGCTATCTTGGAGATCTTGTTATTGCCACACCTTCTAAATAAATGGTTATATCAACATGGGGTTTAAACTGAAAGACTTCTTATGAAAATGTTATTGCTGCCCCTCCATAACTGATTTTCATATAAACATAGGGTTTTCACCAGAAAACTTTTCTTGATATCTAGTTGGCCCAAAATTCCTTCTCCATAAGCTAATTTTATTGATGACAAAGTGACAAGTCAGCAAAGGGTGTGGTGCAGAAATAGATGACATTACAGGTTATCATCTTTTCATTTTAGTTTCCCAATTTAAGTTGAAGTAATAAACAAGTTTATCTTTTTAATTTACTAATGCCATGCTGTTGCGAATATTGCTAAAGTAATTCATTCACTTGTTTATTTATTAATCTTTCTTTCATTTGAAACAATAAGAACATTTATTTATTTATATAACATCTGTTGAATTTCTTTGTCAGCTTCCTTGGAGTCTGCTAGGAAAGGAACATAGCTTCCATTTCCACAGTATGATACAGCCAATAAAGCATTAAGAGTGCTGGTAAAAACCAGCTAATTAACTCCCCTTTCTCAAATTTCATGTGAATCTAAAATGTAATTAAATATTCCAATATAGTTTTGTTTCAAAATAAAATTCGTTAAAATATCCAGTAATTTTTAAAACATGTATAAATATTAGCAGTTTTTAAAATGTACAATTACCAGTTTCTCTGACATAGATGAAAAGGCTAATGACAGGCTAAAGATTGAATTTTCATGCTTGGTTTGTTTTACCTAATTTCTCTAGCTGAGAATCAAGTTTGCTAAGTCAAAATTAATAAAGTCCAAAATAAAAATAAAAGAGTAATTCTATGAAATTCATAGGAAGAAATGACAGGCTTATTGGGCATAACATAGTCTGATTGCTCTTTGTTTATTAAGAAACCTTTCCATAGATGTGTTTATTTTTTCTTCATGATTTCTGATTGTATTTACTAATATTTCATTCAAACATGCCAGCTATTAAGTAAAAGAGAGTTGAGAAACAGTTGATTGTATATATCATTGTACATTTGTCCAAAGCAGTTCGAATTTTTAATAAAAACCAATGAGTTGATTTTTAAATTATGCCTATGTTCTCATGATTTTCATAACTAGGTAAAAACAAAGCCATTTGGTGCACTGAATAGTAAATCAATAAAGCTACTGTTATGTACATTTAATTTGTATTGTGTCTTTGACCTTTGTCATGGGACTGAGGATAGAGTTCTTATGTGTACCTGATTTTTGTCATGTTTGTAAGTTATAAATAAGTTGTTTACTGATATATGAGTTCAACTTTTAGCCTTATTTACAGACTTAGAATGTTCAGGAAGCAAACTAGTGACCCACATCCTGGTCATTTTATTGTGTCTTAGGTTTTTATATCAGGTTGTGTAAACAAAATTCTTCGTTCTTGTTTTGAGTTCATTCCATGAAATCATTTACTTTTGTGATTAGATATAATTTGAGAGGAATAACACCATGTAACAAATTTTTTTTTTGTTTTTGTTCCTGGGTAGTAAGTGTTATTTTCTAATTGCTTATGCCTCAAAAGTATAGAAAATGGCTATTATGCCCCACAAACTTTGCTTTTGTGACCAGGACAGTGATATTTTGAAATTTATCTATTTTCTAGAACATTTTAGATAGATTCAGTGCTGAGTAAACTTGGAAACATTTCTTGAACTTTCTAGAACTTTCCAGTACTGTAAATAGTACATGTAGTATAAATACAGGGGCCTTAAGCCCACCAGTTTAGTTTAGTTCAAGTGGATACATATCTGCATTTTTCTGAGATGGCATCAAGAGGCTGCAAGCATCCAGCAGATGCATTTTGCTATGTCTGCGGCCAATTTATCAAGACAAGAGCAAAAAAGTACCCCATGAAAGCATCTGCTAAGATGTGTGAGGCCTACAAGGCATATTTCAGTATGCCTGTTGGGGATCAAGACAAACCCTGGGCACCTCATTTCACCTGTGAGCACTGCAAAAACTCGGGAAGGTAAGATGGACAATTGTTGCTAGGAATTTTATGTTATAAAATTTGTTAAAATTTTTAAAATTGTAAAAGTTTTCATTTTTAAAATATTTTACAATTTTCAATGTTATTGAAAAAATATATATGAAAAATGTTGCGAGAATCTCGTACACATTAGTCATGGGTGAAGTAAATGTATTTTTATAGAATGGTACAGAGGGGGAAAAGAGAGTCATGAAGTTCGCTATCCCAAGAATTTGGCGGGAACCCACTGACCACTCAAGCAACTGCTACTTCTGCATGCTGGACCCTTCCAGACATCGGACTGGCAAGAATGCACCTGCTATCCTGACCTTTCTTCATCCAACTGCTCTGAGCTCCCCATACCCACTCCTCTGGAGAGAGAGCAGTTGTCTTTGGAAGAGATCAGCAAGTCAGAGAGCAAGGAAGACTAGATCCAGATGACAATTTCAGATGTAGAGCTGAGGAGATAAACCCATACTACCCCAACCAAAAAGACCTCAACGACTTGATCAGAGATCTTGGTCTCACCAAGCCCAGTGCTGAGCTTTTGACGTCTAGGCTCAAGCAGTGGAACTTGTTGGATGAAAGTGTGCAAGTCACAGATCAGAGGAAGTGTCACCAAGATTCTTCCAGCTTCTTCACCCATCAAGATGGGCTCTGCTTCTGCCATAATGTGACCAGTCTGTTTGAGGCAATCGGAATCGCCTATAACCAGAATGAGTGGTGCTTCTTCACTGACAGCTCATCCAGGAGCCTCAAAGCCGTGCTGCTCCATAATGGGAACAAATACCTGTCTCTTCCCCTGGCTCACTTGGTGCACCTCAAAGAGAATTACAACAGCACCATAAACTTGCTGGATGCCTTGAACTATGATGAGTACGGCTGTGAGGTCATCGGAGACTTATAAATGGTGGCATTCCTGATGGGTCTCCAAGGTTGTTTTACCAAGTTTCCCTGCTATCTTTGCCTTTGGGACAGCAGGGACACAAGGCGCACTACCACAGGTGGGACTGGCTGCAGCAGACTGAGTTCTCTGTGGGGAGAAACAGAGCTCTTGATAAGGAGTCAGCAGCCTTCAAGTACCTTCAATACTTCTTCCCTAAGCTGTCTGAGGCAAAGGTCAAAGCTGGTGTCTTCGTTGGACCACAAATAAAGAAGATCCAGGAGTGCACTGAATTCCCCAAGAAGCTCACTAGTAAGGAGAAAGCTGCTTGGAACTGCTTTGTTGCAGTGGTTCGGGGCTTCCTGGGCAATCACAAGGCTGAAAACTATGTGGAGCTAGTTGAGACTCTGGTAAAGAACTACGGCACAATGGGCTGCAGGATGTCCCTCAGAGTCCATATCCTTGATGCTCATCTTGATAAATTCAAGGGGAACATGTGAGCATACTCTGAGGAGCAAGGCGAGCGCTTCCACCAGGATATACTGTACTTTGAATGCCGCTACCAAGGACAGTACAACGAGAACATGATGCGAGACTACATTGGGGGATGATTCGTGAAAGTGATTTACAGTGTAATTGTAAATCTCGAAAAAGTACTCACATCTAAATCTTTGATGTCATTTTTGTATTACTTTAGTATAAATACAAGTTAATTTTGATTCATATGTTGTTTTTTATCGGACTTTATGTGAACGAAAAGACACAAATTCGCCTGTTTTCTCATTGGAAATAGATAAATTTCAAAATATCACTGTCCTAGTCACAAAAACAAAGTCTATAGGGAATAATAGTTATTTTCTATACTTTTTAGGCATAAGCAATTACAAAATAACACTTACTACCCAGGAAAAAAAATTGTGTTACATAGTTTAATTTATTTAAATTATGCATTGAATTACAAAGTGCTCATTTACTTTCTGGACTGAAATAGTATTTGGGGATTATTGTGAATTCATTCAAAGACATTCTGGATTATATCATTGTGATACATCAAGACTGCTAGTACATGAACGTATTCAACACTATTGGTACATCAGCACCTTCAATATGGAATTCATTCTAAACAATCAATACTTTTGGATGTGTGATAGAACTTTTAGGAGTATTTGGGATTTTATTACAATACTGTAAGTTCTTTTAAATTTTCTCTTTGTAACTCAGATTAATAAATTATTTGTTAATTTTACTGAACTTCTTGGTTTTGCTTCTTTCTGTTTCTTAGTTTAAAACCAAAGAGTTGTAACACTACAGCATGGTGCTTGTTGTCAGGCACACACAAGTTGTGACCCCTTGTGTCACAGTAGTCTTGTGAGAGTGAGGCTGTCATCAGTTTTTGGGTACTTTGTAGATTTTGGGTGTATCATCGAAAATGAATAGCTACCTAACACTTAAATTGCTATACAAGTGAACACACATATAGCACACACATGCAAAATGACACATTCATCTCAAATATAAATCCAATAGATGCTTCCTGATAAGGTCACTAGCAGATGATATTCTGCCGATTTTACCTGGACATTTGGGCAACCTGGCAATTTCTCCTATATATGATCACCAAAATTTACCATTTTTAAAAAGGCACACTGAAGCAAAGTCAACTTATAAATCACAAATATACATACTAACAGAAAGCTTGATCTGCATTCTGTTTATGTATGTAATTTTCTTAAAAGTATCTTGAGATTCAATGAATTTATTTCAACTTCCAAACACCATATAGTCAACAGTAAATCTGCCTATTGACCACCAAAATGGCGGCTACATCATTTGGGAACTATCTATACACATGCTAATATCAGTATTAGCATAGGTTTATAGGAAGTAAAATGTATTACAAATGCTTTAAAACATCTACACTGCATGTAAAAATTATTTAACTTAACTACCATCTAATGAAGGCATTAAGAAATGAAGTAGAGTTGATACCATGTGATGTTTGTTGATTATGCAACAGGAATGAAGTAGAACTGATACCATGTGATGTTAGTTGATTATGCACCAGCAGCCGTTTGAAAAGAAACCATGATTAAATTACTGATCACAATTTTAAAAAAGATATCAGAAATTTGTTTAAATGTTACTTGAAGCTTACTGTAGTTAGTAATTTTCTAATTTGTTCTGGAATGCATTCCATTTTGGACACAAAGGAACTGAATGATTTTATTTTAAAGAGCTCTGAATTGATTCTAAGCAAATTTAATTTTCCCGATTTTTATTATTATTATTATTATTATTATTATTATTATTATTATTATTATTAAAACTCAATCAAGTAATATGCCAGTTTGACATTCCAAGAGAAAGTGGTATAATGAATATGATTATGAATACTTCTTCACTCTTTATTATGAACAGGAGGTGAAGAACCTTATACGAAGTGGAGTTGATGTCAATGAGAAATCGAAAGATGGGATGACCCCTTTAGCCATTGCTGCTTTCTGGGGATATGCCGAAGTTGTGGAGTTGCTTCTAGAGTGCCAGTATGATGAAATCTTTTGACCTATCAGCAATCCGAGATGCAGTAAAAGCTGTTTAAAGATACTGACTACATCAGTTGTGTCCTAAGTGGACAGGTGTTCTCTGTATGCAAACCTGCCTTATAGGTCACCCATATTAAGCAATAACCTGTTTGCAGCAAAAACAAAAATTGTGTCCTATGTGTGACAGGTGTCATTTGTATGTGAACCTGCCTTATAAGTGATTCATCTTGAGTAGTCACCTGTTTTTAGCAATTGTGTTTCAAAGTCCCATAATGAAAATATTGAAGAAATGAACCTGCATTATGCAGTCATCTGCATTCAGAGGCCACTTTTCTCCCTTTCTGGACATGGCAGCTTATGACAGATTTGACTGTAGTTTAAAAATGATAAGTGATTAAAAAAGTTGATTTGCAGATCTATCCTGTATTGAAAGGTATCCTTAATTTGGTGATGTGTAATAAAATAAGTTCTTTTCTTGTACTCTTATTGTATGTATACCTCTCCATTGGTATAACATTTAGTTTGATACATAGGTATTGTTTTTTTTTCATGATAATGACCATCTATTCCAACTTCACTACTTATCATGGTGATAGATGATGATAGGTTAGTACTTGTAGAAATCTCTACAGTATGATCAAGATAAGGCACATGTTAAATACATTCAGACTGCAGCAGAAATTGCAGATACTCTTTTGATGTATCAAATAGTTTATATGTCGTTGATACAGTGCCATAGACATCGGTGTAAAGTTCTGATGCTCACACTGCATCCTGTTTATATCATGTCAGTTACTTTGTCCACTTGTCCATCTGATGGACTATTCATGTTCAGAAGAGCTGTGGTGGTTCAGTGGTTAGTATGCCAGAGTCATGAATGAAAAGTGCATGTTGGAATCCACCATTGGATCAGCCTAGGTTGGTTACCTTGGTGAGACTTGAATCTGTTGGGCACTTTACTACAATAACCTTGGCATTTAATAACTTACTTGTGTTGCTGTGCCATAAAATATCAAACCAAACCATTATTCATATTTAGATGGAGATGGTGTGATCAAATGTTTATTCTTCCCCGGAAAGTAAGGATGGTGTCAGGGATAAGACTATATAGAATCAGAGTTTTAGGATTATGCAGAGTTATTCCCCTTTGATGTTGACATATAAAAAAGTTAATTTTAGAATGTAAGATACATAGATTTTAATAGAACAAGTTAAAAAATTAATAATGCATATTTAGATTATAATGAATGATTTATAATTTGATCTAAAGAAAAATATAAAGTAACATTATAACAAGTACAGTATATGTTACACTATAGGTTGTTAATATTTTGATGATACAAATAGATTTATAAGATTAGTTGTAAAATACCAGAGATGTATTACAATCTTTTGAATGAAGTAGTTTCTCCTAAGGAACAAAAACTCTGCAGGGATTTACTAATAATGCAATGCAGTCTCAAGGCTGAAGAACTATAATTATCTCTGATGCACTCCAATAAATTTATCAAATTATCAGAGTTTCTTCACATGTTTAATTATGTTCAAGAAAAAGATCTGCTTCAAGAAGAATATATTATTATAACAATCATATCCAAGTTATAATTGTTTGTTGCAGAATATTATTACTAAAATCTTGACCATTTTTTTGGTAAATTTCACATTTTGTGTGTTAAAAATATTGATTTAGGACACACCTTTATATCTCTGGTTAATGAAATTTGCAGATTGGGAGGGGAAGTAACAGTTTCTTACTTTATTAAGAAACAGAATTCCATTCCTAGAGGAAATGTGCCATTGTGCAACATCTGTTATTTCCCCTTATCATGGGCACTTAACTCCTTTATATTTTGATTGGGATATTACGTGACATCAGTCCCTCTACTCAAGAACAAAAAGTAGTTGTTTGTGCAATGTGCATGCTGGGAAAACTTTTTATCTTAGATTATTGAAATCAAGTCGATTTTCTTAAATGCAGTTGATAACCAAAGAGAGAAAGTGATAACCTTGAGGATTTGTATCAATCGTAGCTACAACAGCCCAGCCTTACCTAGTGCCAGATTGTACCATGCAGGAAGTAGAGTGTTGTTGGTGTCAGTATAGAAAGGTGGCAAACTTCGATAATAACAGACTTCTGAATGAAATTGTTTATAAATCCAGAGATCCTGAAATTCTCATGCCTGATCCAGTCATGTTTTCTTTTCAAGAGCCAATATAAATCTTACCAACAGAGGAACTCTGTGGACCCCACTTCACTGCGCTGCATTCCAGGGTCATGGAAAGGTTGTCATGAAACTAATGGAATACCAACCAGATCTGATGCTCAAAGACAGTCAAGGGAGGTAATTTTACCACAGCTTTACCTGAGACTGCTTATCCATATTTAAAATTTAATTAATTGAGACAGACATCTTAGACAATATATATGACCTTTCTAACTTGACTGGACCTTTAAGCTTTGTAGACTGTGTGCCTGACTTTAAGCAAGATACACTAGGTTCAGTTCTCTCTGATTTCTCTGTTATTGTTTCAAGTGAATGTTTGTTACAAAGTCTAGACAGACAGTGGTGCAGGGTATGAGTGAAAGGATTTTAATGTTTTGAGAGGTCGGATTATATAAGATATGTGGGAAAATATTAAAATGAGGGAGTCAAAGGCCTGTAGCAATTGAACTTTGCAAGGATATATAATTATGAGTGTAAATGATCCCAAACTTTTACACAGGTGGTATGTATGAGAAATATTTCATGCCCAAGTTCTGAGGTTTAATTATTCTTTGCTCTGTTCTTGCTACATTAGAATAGCCAGGCTTGTATTGATTTTATATCTTGATGTGTATTATTTTATCAGTGTAGCAACCATAAATAAACTATTTAAAAAAAACTTTGATAAATTATATTAAATATAGATGAATAAGAATTTTTTTCCCAAATTTTTTATATTTATTGGAACCTTTTCTACTTTTCTGCTGGATGAACAAGTATTGCATGAGGAGTTTCTTGACTAGATACAGATATTTTTGTCAGTTTTTAATGTAGTGTCAATAGATGTGATTTTCATACTAAGGAAATATCTCATTAAAGAAGTTCGACAAGAAAATAAGTTTTTTAGGTTCTAAAAACTGGATAATGAAGCTTGTACTCTAAAAAAGTGACTTGCTATTCAAACAGTCATAGTTCTCCTTATTCCTAGAACACAAATACTCAAATCTGAATATTTCAGTGTACAGTAGCTTTAATTTTAGACATTTTGAATGTACACATTTTCCAAAAATAATATCTTTTGAGAGATAAGAAACTGTTGAAATATATGGCAGGTCATAACTCAATTCACCAATCAAGAGTATGATAAAGTTCTCATTTTAATTTTGATATTATCATTTTCTGTGGTATTAAGATTTATTATATGTGCATGTCTTAAGAAACATCAGGTATCTGTGGCTTAAAAATTCTAAGCAGGTGTTAAGGAATTTAACATCTCTTCGTTTTCTCTCCAGAACTGCTGTTGATTTTGCCTCAGCATTAGATGCAATATGGCCAATCTTTGCAGGTGAAGTAAACAATTTGAATAGTATATATTACATATGCATGTGTATATATTTTAGCTGTTACATATGTGTGCTTGTATATATTTTAGCTGTTACATATGCATGTTATATATATATTTTAGCTGTTATATATATGTGTGTATATACATTTTGTTATATATACATGTGTGTATATATTTTAGCTGTTACATATGCATGCATGAATACATTTTATCTGTTGCATATGCATGTTTGTATATATTTTATCTATAACATGTGCATGTGTATATATTTTAGCTGCTACATATGCATTTGTATACATTTTGTTTCATTTGCATGTGTGTATATATTTTATCTATTACATATGCATGTGTGTATATATTTTAGCCGTTACATACGTGTGCTTGTATATATTTTAGCTGTTACATATGTGTGCTTGTATGTATTTTAGCTGTTACATATGCATGTTATGTATGTATTTTAGCTGTTACATATGCATGTGTGTACACATTTTGTTACATATATTTTATCTATTACATATGCATGTGTGTATATATTTGATATGTTACATATGCATGTGTATACATTTTATGTTACATATGCACATGTGTTTATCTTTTAGTTGTTAGATATGAAATGTGTGTGTGTATATTTTAGCTGTTACATATGCATGTTACATATTTTAGCTGTTTGTGCAAGAGAATACAGTTTTTTCACTTTGACAGCCTATGAAGCTCACCTTTAAAATTCTGCATCAAAACATGGAGCATGGGGCATTGCAGGGTTTGGATAGAGCCAACACAGGGCTTGAATTTAGAAGTAGACTGCTAACCCAAGACTAGTCCATTTCCTGTTGGACTAGTAGTTGTCACAGTATGAAAGTCTGATAGCTAGTAAAGTTTTGTTTATCACCAATCAGTGTTTGTGGGAAGGACTAGTGAATATTCAGCAGGACAAGTAAATTTCCAATATAATAATCCTTTTAGCTTCTTAGAAATTTATGATAAAACCTAGGCCTTCACTGTCAATGAAAGTTTGCAGAAAATTCAGTAGAAATGGAAATGATTATGACCTTATCATTAACCTTGGCCTTATCATTAACCATGGCCTTATCATTAACCATGACCTTATCATTAACCTTGGCCTTCTCATAAAATGATACAAAGTGTTTTGTGCAGGTTACGTTTTGATTTAGCTGTAGAACAAGTACAATATAGAACATTTATTGTAACAGTTGCTGTTATATTTCCATTCCAAAAATATACACTTCCTGTAAAATCATATATAAATTAAGACAGAGGAATAAAAGTTGAGGCCTTACCATCAGAAATTGAAGTTATACCTTTTTGGATTTTAAAGCAAACAGCATTGAGTATTCTGCAGTATTCAGAGAGTTCTGTGTAAATTCTTTGTTTGGTAGTTCTTTTGCCTGTAAGTTCATTTGGATTCAGTTGTTTGATTTACTTATTTGGTTGGTAGTTCTTTTACAACTAGGTTCATCTGGATTAACCAGTTTGCCTGAAATCCTTTTTTCAGTTGAAATAAAATACAGTATTTAATGATGTTTTGCCGTGAGCTTTTTTGTAACGGATAATTTCTGTATTTTATTTCCACACTTGATGACATTCAGAATGTAAAGTTTGTTGCAGTATTTGTAAGCATTTCACCAGAGAAAGCAGTAATTGTCCATGCAAGCATTCTTTAGTCATTTATACAACAGGACAGCAGTTGGTGGAAAAAAGATTCGATTGGATTTAATTTGGATTTAGTTTTGGATATAATGTAAAAATTACATGTCTTTGCAGTATCTAAGAATATCTTGATAATATTTTGAGGTTACATAATGAATCACTTATAGTTGTCTTACTGTAGTAAAAGGCCATAGGTTTTTCATGCTTTGCAGTTTCATTATTTGTATTGGGTGTTATATTTGAAGAGAAAGAATTTCTCAGGTATTCCTCACCAGTTATCCTGGTTATTTGAAAAAGATGTTGTATATCTAGGCATTATTAAAATAACTTATGATAAACTTTAGTTTTGATGTATGAATAATTGCTGTTATGGGTTATAGAATATACAACTTGACCTTTCTTTAGATGTGCATCTCTCAAAAGACTGCTAGCTTCACTTGCTCATCTTTACATACTGGACTTAAGAGGTAAATTGAAAAAAAAACCTAGGCAATAAAATGTTAAAATAATTTTAACAGTATTTTATAATCCATTTATTACACTTTCAGAAGTTAGTATTGCCTAATCTGGCAGAAAATAATTTTCCTTTTTTTTAAAACTGATACAATTAGTACAGTTTGGACTAGTTCAAGTTCATTTCTCAACCACATGGGAGCAACTATTTCTCGTCTGCAGTTTGCTTTAAGCAGTTTGCTGTCTCCCTGATACCAGATATAAAGATATAATTTCAGTCACAGTGCATGAAAGTAGCATAGATGTATGCCAACATTCTCTCCTTATACCTGGTCCTTTTTCATAAGTACTTAATGTCTATTGTGCTGAACCTTAGAGTTGGTCAGACTGATCTGATACCCTTGGAAAGTTATTCTTCATATACCTCTATAATCTGACTTCATCAGCACAAGTTTATTATATTATTCTTGTTTAGTGGTTTATTTTTATCAGTTCTGTAATGAATTGTATGGCAGTAGCAAATTGATAGACCAAAGTTTTGGCAATAAACCAGTTTTGACTTAATGACATCACAACAATATCCTTGATAGAAACTTTCATAGCCAAAAGTTATTGATGCGAATGTTTGAATTTATTCAGCTATATCATTGAAATGGATCATCGGACTTGAAAAAAAAGTTAAAAAGTTTGTATATATTTTCATTTATTCAGTACATTCATTCAAGGCACATGTCAAATTAGAATTCATCTTCTTTGAAGAATATTTCTTACCAGTCTTGCTATATTTTTAACGAATTTGTACTACTATCCAATTAATTTTACCCCTTTTTAAATGTTTCCATTGCTTTTCAGCTGCTGGTTGCCGCAGAACCCCAAAATCTGAATTATTAAGGATGGATATAGTAAAAAAGGTATTTATATGGGTTTGCCAATCAACTGTTGCAAAATTTCAAGAGCTTTTATGAAGTGTTGGGGATCCCAGGAAGCTTACTATGAAAATAATTGTCACCAGAAGACATTGGTAGGCTTTGAATGGTTTATTTCTTGGAAATACATTTTATTTTCTTTAGGAAAGATATATTTTGGTTACATGTTAGTGAAATCCAATGAGCTACTTAAGGAACTTAGCTTTTGTGGACTTTTGAAGTGCATGATAGAGGCAGTAGACACTGTTGTAAATGAATTTGATTTCCTTTAGTTTTTAGGTAAAATGCTTTAAAGCAGGTTTAGCTCAGGTAAACTGGGTATAGGAACTAGGAATAACTACAACTGAACATTAACAGCCAAGAAATAATTTTTTTGTAGGGTGAGCATTTTGCATGTGTATTATTAGTTATGTCCCCTTAGAATAAATGTCCTAGTTACTAAGCTTTTTTAAATCACAGTAATTTAGCATCATTCAGTTTTCATGACTGCAGTAAATTCAGCATATGAATGACATAAAATATTTGCAAATAATTGATTATACTTCATCATACCAGCTTGACAAAAAAAGATATTTCAGAAGATATTCTTTTGTCACTAAAATTTGCTATTGCTGGCTTAAATTTTGTGATTTACAGTATATCATTGTGGTTGCCATTAAACAGGTCAAGAAGCTTTTTTCTTACATTCCTATATACGTGTATGATTGTAATTTCCAGTGTAAAACACCAGTGGAGCATATCTCTATCTTTCCTCACATTGTTGCTGTCTTTCATCACATGACCTTGCATTGCAATTATAGTGCACATGAAGAGGCAAAAACTCGATGATTTTCATCATCACTTGAATATTCTTTCCCAATCATCAAGATAAACAATGATTGCAACACACTGACATACTAAAATGTCATTGTTGTAATCGTTCTTGTTTTAAAATTTGTTTTCTTAATATTATTTATGAAGGTTCAATCAGATCTAGATCAAAGTTGAATTGAGGGTTATATATCATTAGTTTTTGTCCATCTTAATTAATCTTATGGATTAGAGTGGATGTTTTTGGACCTGTTCACATTTGTATCATTGTGCAAACTATCTGCGGTACACAACAGTTACTATAGCAGTTTCAACCAATGTTCTTTGCATGTTGATATCTGTTTTAAACATCATTTAAAATTTATTCTAAATCAGTGTAAATTCTACCTTTTTAAATCTGTTTTTTTAAGGTGAGGAAATTTTTCTTGGTGTTTTGCAGTTTGAAAGTTGGATCAGTATTCACAATATACCATTCTGACTGACTCATTTTTTGTTGCGGAATAATCCTTCTTTGTGCCATCAGTATTAATCATTATTTCATAATTGTGATCAGAATTTTGCATTAGATTTAATGCAAAGGCCTTTTGGATGGAATTTTCCAATCCTACACTGATTCATACGAAGGATGTTATTGGTATTACATAGCTATGTAGCATATAAAATGTTAAATATCATTTTTTTCATCAACCACTTGCTGAAGTTTCCTGAAGGTTCACAATTCAGAGATTACAACCATTCAAGATTCTATGGAATTATTACAATTTTTCAGTGAAAATTCTGTCAGGCTGATGAAATTATGGAAAATCTAGATTTTAGGGAATAAAAATTTTGAGCAGTTTTCCATGTGGATACAAGTTGGGAGAAAAGTTCTTAAGCAACAATATGGCAGACTGATACATAGACTATAGTTCTAAGAAGCCAGTCATTTAGACCATAAATAGGTGAACAAGTATATTTTCAAAAAGGAAGTGGTTATGCAGTTAAAAGTCTGTGATATATTGCTATAGATGGGGTTAAATGACAAGGACACTAAAAACAAAAATGAGCAAAAATATTTAGGTATTTACACTGCAAAAACATAATCAGAATATAAAATTTAAAAAGTAATTTATTCGCATTTTGTCTGAATCTTTTTCAAATAAACGTTTTGATCATTCTATTTGCTAAATTCAGTGTCTAATAGGTACATATTAGATGTCATGAACATGTGTTTGGACTGTCAGGGCAGTCAGTTAACACCGAGGTAGATATGGAACTAACACTGAGGTAGGTATGGAAAATTATGCAAAGAAGACCTATGTTTGTGGTGTATAGTTAAAGACTGACCAACAGAATGTTACATTATGTCAATAAACAGGCTTCTTTGTTTTTAGTTGGTAGCAGTTGGTAGATGATAGATTGAGTGTGTATTTAAGAGTCTTGTGGTGCTTGCAGTATGTTTTTAATTGATTATGGGTTTAATATCAGTAATTTTTTGTACATTGAAAGTATTCAAATCTATTCACTACGTAACTCCATTATGTTAAAATATTGCAGTATCCTTGAATTTCATTTCTGGCAGAGGCCCCATATCAAACCAATGTGGTCCCCTCAGGGTGACCACAGTGTTATTGACAGAGATAAAGAGAAAAAAAAGCAAGCAGATATTTCATGAAGAAAACTAATGATTATGTTTGGGGAAAAAAATCTTGAAATAATTCAAGGTCCTGAAATTTTAATACACCATGTATTCTCACTGGACCATAGTTGTTACTGACTGTGTACAGATATGTATTGGCTCGTAGGTAGATGCAGTATCTTATCTAATTGTATAGTTATTTGTTACTTTTAACAAACATTATATCTGTTCTGGATTGGCTATGTAGACTTTGAAAATTGGTTAATACTGGCTTATATGACCTGAAGAAACCCTATTAATTTTACCATGCTTTGTGCTAGGACCTGAGAGATATGAATATGAAATGACAATAAATACAGCACAACTGCTCTTAAGAAAACAGGTAAAAGATGGTGTTGTTTGTTGGTTTACATGGCACTTTTAACAATTATGGACTATATCATGCATGGGAAATGGGAGCTAAGAGCCAACCTGGGCTAACCTGAGTATCAAACCCAAATACCTTGTATTATGAGTCTGAAACTCTACTAGGTGAGCTACCATAGTTTTTCAACTAACAGAAATAAGTTTTGCTGTATCAAGTAGGATAATATATATACATAGGAATCATAAGTACAGAGCTTCCTTAGTTTTTAAGTAACAAAATTAGAGAAAATCAAGCATGTCAGAATAGAGTGTAAATGATGAGGAACAGTTAAATGAAATAGTCACCCCAATGACAGTCATTTCACCCAGATATGCAGAGAAAACTAAGAGCGCCCTTTCTCAAGTTAACGTTCTCCCTTCTCTCCAATTAGCAGGAATTCCTAAACTGTGTGTCCTAGAATAGACTGTGATTATTCCATGGTGGTTTATAGGCTTATTGTAAAGCAGGGTTTATTTCATATATCATTCTGTAAAAGTAGGAAAGAGGTCCTTAGTATCTGTCACTCAATCTCTATCACTATAATATCTGTATGTCTTGGAAGCACTTAAACCATCGTAGACAAGAACTGCCATGAATCTTTATACATGCATACATCCGATGGTTTAGTTGGTCCTTAATAAAAATAGCACCACTTCAACTTCCAATATGGCCACCAGTGGCCATCTTGAAAATATTGTCATCTCCTGAATGGATGGTCATATCAACATCAGGTTTTCATGAAAAGACTTCTTTTATTGTCTAGTTGGTTCTAAATGAAAATGGTGCTGATCTCTTTTCCAATATGCCCATCACAGCTGCCAGATTGAAAAACTTGTTATCACTATTCCTTTTGAAAGGTTGGTATATCAACATGGAGTTTTCACTAAAAGTTCTCAGATGGTCTAATGAGTTGAAAATGGTGCTAATCTGACATCTATTCAATCTATATGAACTGGAACAGCTAAGTAAAAAACCTTGTTACTGCAGAAGAATATTATATATGGTTTTAACACTCAGCAGTTAAAAGGAAGAAATGGGCTTATCTTGATATTCTGGAAACTTTTTGATCAGTAGAATGAAGGAACTCTTGATTTGTAAGTTGATGCTGCACAGTGCATTATGACATTGAAATTAGTGCCAAATTAATCAAATCAAATTCATTGAAACCTGTTGTTGATAGTACTATATTTTGCAAAATCAAACTTTTGATGCATCCTACTAACGAAAAAATAAATATTTTCATAAGGTTTAATTAGTATTTCTTTTGTTTTAGACTGTTTGGCTCCAATGTTTACTCAAATTACTGTTTTAAGCAATAGTTTTAAACATTACAAAATTTTAAGCACTCTACATGCACCCAAACCCTGTCCAATAAGGCCTGTGATAATATTGCAGATCACCAGTAATGATATGGAGCAAATGAAAACCCTATTGGCAGTATGCTAGGATGGTGAAAAAGTAAGGGCCAAATATATGCTAAAACTTAATCAAGTTTTTATTAATTTTAATGTTCATGTTTAAAATAATTTTTGGAAATTACAGTATCATGAATGCAGAAATTCCCAAAAATCCGACTACCGGAAATGTGAGATCTGCTTTTTATGCCTTTGGTAATAAATAAATAAATAATCAATCAGTTGTTATGACTCTGTGGTCTTGAACTAAATAATAGAAAAGAGTGAAAGTCAGAAGTGTGGTAAAATTCAAGGAATAATTTATTTCCCTAGAATTCAAAGTGAGCATTGAAAAAGAACTTACAGTATTATAAAATAAGTCCCAAATAAGCCTAAAAGTACTATCACAAGCCCAAAAATATAGAGTTCCAAATGAATTTCAGTGGTGTTATGAATGAATTCCAATCTTGTAAGTGTTGATGTACCAATAGCTGGAATGTGGCATTGTGCTAACAGTCTTGATGTATCACAGTGATATAATCCAAAATGCTGTTGAATGAATTCACAATAATTCCAAAATAGATATTCAGTTCGAAATTATTGATGAGCACTTTGTAATTCCAAAGAATAATTTAAATAAATCCTCACAAATATTAACTAAAACACAACTTAAACTGATTCCATTAAAACTGATGTTAAGATATGAAATGAGTAATTCTGAAGTAAACATCATTTATATAAAAAGATGAGACACAATAACAGAACCAAGATGATGGTCATTTTCCCATCAGATTAATAAACAACTTGCTTCTAGAACATCCTTAATTGCTAAAAACGCTTGATCTTGAACTCAACATCTGTTAACATGTTTACCTCCAAGTAATAATCTTAAAATCAATTAATTTTATAGACAAGAAATAGCTGTGTAATATGTTTTTATAAAACAAGACAATAGGAAAGCCCAACTCCTGCTTTCAATTATGGACAAAGGTCAGTCATACAATACAAATTAAATGCAGTAGAACATTAGTTATCCGTCAGGGCGTGGGACCGAGACCATGATGGATTTGAGAATAGATGGATAATAGAAAATGTACATTAAAAGTATTATACAATAGACTGGGTCATCAGGAAATCATAATATCTTCATATGTTCATGTACCTGTTTTTAATATTTTGACATACAATGCCCTGATGGTTAACAGAGACTGACGGTTAATTGGGTGGCAGATAATCGAGGTTCTACTGCATATATAATATTCAATCAACAAATGATACATAATATCATGAGTAATGACTTACTTTCAATGTTAATTTGTGGTTTTCATTCAGCCATCATGTTACTGCTCATTATTAGGTTAACAAGTATACCTTCTTTCTATAATTGTTGAATAACTCAAGTAACAGATCATACCAGCTTTAACAAGCAGTCCATGTTTCAACAACTGTTGAATAACTCAAGCAACAGATAATCCCAGCTTTATTTCAAAGATAATTCAAATCCTTTTTTTCCAGTATGAAATGTCTAGTATGTCAGTGACATTGCTCAAGGATGTTTGCTTCTATACACAAAGTACTTGACAGGGGCAAATATCTTCCTTATTTTGCAGTCATTTTAATTAATACCTAGGGTTTAAAAAAATACATGTAGTGCCGTCAAGTTTCAAAAATGGTACACCTTATCAGTTAAATTGCTTAAATATTGGTATTTCAATACTGTCTGTGTACAACAATACAGAATAAAGTTATCTAATCTTACGTCAGGTTTAGAAATGAGGTGGCTTTTACCCTTACTGGAAACAAATTAAAGCAATTCATTTTCTGGCAAGTGGGATCTAGTTGTTGTGTTATCACAGCAGAAATGGAAATTGCTTTTTGTGCCAGTGAGACAGGAATAGTTCAGTATGTTCATTCATTTGCTTGTCAATTAAAGCTATCTCTGATGAAAAAATTCATGTCTGAGAAGAGATACGAGTTACATCCTTTTGCATTAGGGTCAGGGATCATTCAGTATTTAAACCTGGTCTATAAAGGCATGTGAAGTTTTGGTTTATGGGTCACAAAAACAGCTATGAGCAACTGACTTTTATATATATATATATATATATATATATATATATATATATATATATATATATATGTATGTATGTATGTATGTATGTATATATATATTCTTGAAGTGTGAACAGCTGTTTTCAAGCCTAATTTATTCATGTTGGCTGACCAAGGAGCCAGCCTTCTATTTTAATGGTCATTTGTAAATTGTCAATCAGTAAAGAAATTAGATTTTTAAGTCGGTGATAATTTAATTTATAGGATGGATTAAAGTGAGCATGATACAGTCTTGTATGGAACATAAATTTGGGAGAAAATGTGTATTCTCTGATTGTGTTGAGTAGTACAGATAAAACCTTCTTAGTAATAATAATAATAATAATAATAATAATAATAATAATAATATTTGGTGCATGGTATTTTTGTTGAAAAGCAAGCTTGAAAGGTGAACCCATGTACAGAGGTCACCTGCATACCAAGGGCAATTTTTTTGTTTCTCATAAGTGGCTGCTGTTGACAAGTCTTACAGTATTTAAAATAGGAATTATTGGCAAAAGAGTTTCCTAAAGGTACCATGTTCAGATGCATGATGAATTATTTAACAACTTGAAACTACCAACCTTTTTATAAATTTACTTCAATTTCCACAGGCAGAGATTGAGACCAATACATTATAGCAACCAGTTGTACAACAGAGTGACTTTCTATTAGATTGTATGATAATTTAGGCCCCAGAAAATTGGCTTCTTTCAGTTTTGCCTGTAGGGGTCAAGGCATTGTCCATGCAGGGCATTTTTAGGTATGTGGTATTACTCATTGCATCACACTTCATTCATAACCTGTCATGTAGATTCTTTACACATATAGCAGTTAATGTGAGGTTACTCATCCATAACATCAGTGATCACTGGTTTTAATACATAACTGCTATGGTGTGAAGACTTTGCATTTGTGCCAAAATTTAAATGAAGTTTAGAAACTAATAAAATAATTATTTTAGTGCCAGCTAATTGCAGTGAAGCTTCTGCATGACCATTTGAAGTCATATGGCCTAAATCCAGGGTGTAATGGCCTACTAATTGCATTGAAGTTTCTGTCGTGCTCATTTGAAGTCATATGGCCTAATTACATGCATAATGACTAAGTCACATGGCCTAAATAATGGTGTAATCACCAAAAGTGTGAGCATGAATATTAATATTTAAAAGTAATCATTCCATTTTTTGATTTTTTAACTTAGTTTCTTGCAGTGTAGTTATCAATAACTGCTCATGACCATCATTCTTTGTCTCTCTATCAGTGGCATAGAAAGAACACATTTATTACCAGATATACTTTAAATACAGTAAATTATACTTTAAGCAGACTTATTTCTGGGCAAAGCTACATTTTGATATGTGGCAATTATTCCATATAATTTAATATTTATAAATACACTTAACTATTTTCACCTGAAGACCGCTTTGATGGCCTTGTGGTTAGAACGTCTGCGGGAGGTTGCAGGTTCGAACCCCAGCCAAGTCGTTCCAAAATCTTATAAAAATGGTACTAACAGCTGCCTTGCTAAACACTCAGTATTAAGAGGTTAGTGTTAGGACTGGTTGGCCTGGTGTCAGGATAATGTGACTGGGTGGGACATCATGCTACATGTCTGTGGCATGATGTCCCAGTGCTAGACATCACTATAAACTGCCACAGTGAAGACATTGTAGCGATATGACTGAAATTTTTTTAAAGATACATTAAAAATCCAAATCACACACACATTATTTTCACTTGACAATTGTTTTGCCTTGAATATGACACTCTTCTGTTGAGAAAACATACAAAAATGGTGCTTCAGCTTGTTGTAAATATTCCTACTATGAAAGAATGCTGAGAAATCGGTTGTGAAAGATAGTAATTAGAGATAAGAAATTATGTATCACAAAACATATGAAATATCATATGATATTTTATTATATGCTCATTTTTTTCTCAGTTAACTTTACATTGTCAGAATCAATCAATATTTTACGATATTGCACTCACGTGCATTTCATATTCTTACTTGTTAAAAAAAAAAGAAAACAATGTAAGGCAAGGGAGATAATGTAGACAAGCTGAGAATTGAATATGAAAGTACCAGAGCTCACACTCTACTGACAAAGTTCTTAAAAACAGGTTATATTAACTGTAGAAAAGTGACAGTTCAAATATTAATTGAATTGATGATCTTACTTGAGTGCTCATTTCAAATAAACAATTATGAAATGAGTTGAATAATTTCTATCTTTTGCAAGCCTTGGTGAGCAAAAGAATGAAATTATTCAATAAAATTCTATTTATTGCATGATGAAAAATCTTGATTTTATTTGATCAAACAGCAGAAGAGTGTCATGAGATGACATTAAAATACAATCCAGAAATCTCAGGCTTTATGCATTTCCTTTGCATGATGTTATTACATCATTCGTGATGTTATGAGGCATGATTAAACATTACATATCAGAAAAATTCTCATGTGGGTATATTAATATAAAGAATATAGTAATTTAATAAAAATGTCATTTGAAATGAGTATAAATGTATTCTTAATTAATGTGGAAAAAAACAAGAAATGAGCACAAATGTGTTCTTATTCTTGTGGCACAACAAAAAGACTAACCTTATTTATGAAATTGTGGTGAATTGACTTTTGATTCATTGAGAATTGTTTAGTGAATTGACTTTAGATTTATTGAGAATAGTGTAGTGAATTGACTTTATATTCATTCAGAATAATGTAGTGAATTGACTTTAGATTCATTGAGAATAATGTAGTGAATTGACTTTTATATTCTTTCAGAATAATGTAGTGAATTAACTTTAGATTCATTGAGAATAATATGGTGAATTGACTTTTATATTCATTGAGAATAATGTAGTGAATTGATTTTAGATTCATACAGAATAATGTAGTGAATTAATGTTTAAGTTCATTCAGAAGCCTTTGTCATTATGCCTTTGCATTCCATGACATTATCATGTCCTTTATAATGCCATTAAGTGTTATTATACATGTTATATATAGAAGAAATTTGATATGGGTACAGGAATCATAATAATACAACAGCCATGTGATAAATTCTTGCATGCAGTGTCATGATATTGATTTATTCACAGGTTGTAAAGGATGACCCAACTATACAAAAGTCAGACTATGCCCACTTTTCTCGGCCAGGTTCAGCATACATCATGAAACATCAACCATTCATGAATGAGACAGTGTACAGTGATAGGAATATGGTGAGCTGTTAAATGTGTGCACATTTTTTTTAAAAGGCCAATAAAAGTTTGATATAATTCATGACAATATGCTGCCATTTCATTAAGAAATTCATAGTGAAAAAATGATATAACATGTTCTATAAAATTATAACAGATAACAGTAATATACAATAAAAACTGTTGTTGTTGTTGTTGTTATAGGGTTTAATGCCATTTTTCAGCACAAGATAGGCTATACATGGCAGCCAGTATTAATGGTGGAGGAAGAACCCGGGAAAACCCCGGAAAGAACCACCGACCCACGAGAAGCTACTGGCAAGCTTTTTCACATACCTACATTGGCCAAATCCAAGACTCAAACCCATGCAGACAGAGGTGACATGGCAGTGATCTGTAATGGTGAGCGCTTTAGACCACTTGGCCACTCGGGGTCCCCAATAAAAGCTGTTATAATCATCCATCCTGGAAATGTGATAATTCTGTGCATTTTGGAGAGGTAAATTATTTAGGGCAAAAAACATAGGAAGACCTAAAAAGGCTGGATATAGGAAGTGGAAGCAGCTTTATTTTGAAGTTGAACACTGTTGTTCATTTGTATGTCCTTGTTATATTTTTGGCTCAGCATACACTTTTACCATACCAGAGTCAGAAAATGGCACCCCTGTGGTCTTTGTTCCACTGACATTGTGTGTTTTCTTCTGGTTCCCCAGATTCCTTTGATTTCCAGTAGTTTCGAAGCTGTCAGAAGCATTGTATCTAACTCTTTAGAACTTGTTTGCAGATGAGATGAAGTAAAGATTTAAAACTGTTGTTGATGTTTAAGTATCAGACATATCAGACACCTCTTTTTTTCAATACCGATTTAATGACTGGCACAAATTTATGACATATTATAAAGGAACATTGAATTGTATTTCTTGAGGCCAGAATAGTGGAAGTTCTTGATCCCAAAAAATCACTTGAATTTGCACCAAAAATCATACCTGTGAGCTGCTCTGCTCAGAGGACCACTTTTTTTCCCATTTTGGGGAATAGAAGACGAACAAATTCTCTATATTACATGTATCTGATTTTCCACCAAAATTGAAACCTGATCATGTACAATATCCCATGAGTGATATGAACATCTAACATTACTTTATAGATGTAGTTCTTTTATACATAATTTTATAGCATCATTGAAGAGGATGAATAAAGAAGTATTGGTAAAATGTATTCATAAATTGAAAGTAGAGCTGTTGCTTAATAAACAACTTTGACTTCAACAGTTTGGAAACCGAACACAAATACATTATTGGAACAAATCTGAAAATGTTCTAATTGTGTGTTTTTTTATTGGGGGGGGCAGAGGAGGGGGCGGGCCTTACTTGGCAACATGCATGCAAATTCCAGTTTTAGGTCTACACACAAAATGTGTTAGGGATATAGTGTTGCCCTATTCAATCCATTTTGATACATTTTTGTGCAGTATGGAGGGGCATTTGTGTTCCATGATCTTATTTCTAGTTTGATAATATGTGATGTAAAGTAGTCAGCAAATTTAAAAAAAAAATATTTCAGGCAATTGCTTCTTCCACTGGTGATGTGCTGGCTGGCATACCAGATGAGCCGGATCAGTGGGACAGGAGGATGACCAATCCATCATTTCATAGCATGTGGGACACTTAGCAGGACACCATCAGTATTGTTCTAGTGTTATTTAATTATACATTTATGCCATCTAAACAAAAAATGCTGAATTCATGCAAAAAGGCAGGGAGTATCATGATAGGGCAACATTTTGTTTAACCATTAACCATAATCTTTCAGACACTGCTGAAAATATATGGATATGTTTAATTGATTCTTTTTAATGTGAAACTGCTTATGTCAGTGAATTTGAGAAGAAAAAAACCCAAACAAAAACAAGGGCTAAGTCCATATACAGTTGATAATGTTACTACAGTAATTACCTACAAATTGACTGAACCCATATGCTGGAATGTGCAAACCCAGATCTAGTGTCAAATAACAAGGGGCAGATTAGGGTCAGCACAGCAAATTTATAACTTGCCATAATTTGACTGTGCAAGCTTTCTGTCACAATGCTTCGTGTAATCTCAATAATTGTGTCAGAGTGAAAACATTCACTCAGGAACATGTCATTTTGTTTATGTATTTTATGAGAGGAGACTGTGATCCTGAATCTGTGGAAATTTTTTGAATTTTTAAATAGTTATTCCACTAATATTTTATGGACAATTAGTGACAAGGTCCTTTGTCCCATACTTTTCTATGTAATGACAATTAGGGACAAAGTCCTTTGTGCCATACTTTTCTAAGTAATGACAATTAGGGACAAAGTCCTTTGTCCCATACTTTTCTATGTAATGACAATTAGTGACAAAGTCCTTTGTCCCATTCTTTTCTATGTAAGGACAATTAGTGACAAGGTCCTTTGTCCCATACTTTTCTGTGTAAGGACAATTAGTGACAAAGTCCTTTGTCCCATACTTTTCTATGTAAGGTCAATTAGTGACAAAGTCCTTTGTCTCATACTTTTCTATGTAATGACAATTAGTGACAAGGTCCTTTGTCCCATACTTTTCTATGTAAGGACAGTTAGTGACAAAGTCCTTTGTCCCATACTTTTCTATGTAAGGACAATTAGTGACAAAGTCCTTTCTTCATACTTCTCTATGTAATGACCCTTGTTGGGACAAAAATTCAACTAAGAGTAGTGCAAGAAAAAGCACACCATCCTATTCATTTTTTAGTGGTTTGGATTACTGGGACCCAGAATTAGTAAAAAGATTAGTTTTTAAAAGCGTAAATACTCCAACATGTCACAAGTAATTGTCCTCAAAGTGTTAGTAGATTGAAGTGTCAGTGTAGATGTAGATCTGCTGGCACATTATGTAAAAGTAGATCTGAGTCTAGATGTTTGCAGTTTGTAGGGTATTCATCAATCTGTCCTTGTATGTAAAAAACTACAGCTATCATGATATAATACGTCAAAAACACCAGCTATCACAATATAATGCATCAAAAACACCATCTATCACAATATAATACGTCAAAAACACCAGCTATCACAATATAATATGTAAAAAACATCAGCTATCATGATATAATATGTCAAAAACACCAGCTATCATGATATAATGCATCAAAAACACCAGCTATCATGATATAATATGTCAAAAATACCAGCTGTCATGAGATAATTGTTAAATACCGGGAAAACTAGGGAGAAAATTATTTTGAAGATGTTATTTTTTTTGCTGATACTGCTAAATTATGGGCAAAAATGAATTCATCTAAAATTTCATAGATGCATTATTTGTATATGTTCATGTTTAATTCACAGTCGACATAGTTCACAAGCTAATTTTGCATGTTTACTTCTTTTCTAGAAAAGCTGTTGAATAATCTCTATCTTTTAAAAATCTTGTTTATGAGAAAGAAGCTTGAAATGATTCAACAAGTTTCAGAAAATTTCGCACAAAATGAGCACTGATTTGAGAATACATGCATATTTATCGGATGAAATAAATATTGATTTTATCTTTATAAACCACTTTAATAAAATTCATTGTCAAGGCCTGAATTACATTCAGACACCTTGCATTTTATGCCAATGCCTTATGTGTTCTCCCTACATGATATTACATGATATTACATGATATTACAAAAAACATACAACATATTTTACATAATAGGCCTTTTCAGAAACTGATTTATTGCCCTTGAGCAGGAAAATCTTCAGTGCTGGCTTTCATTTTTGGGGACTGCAGTCAACAATAGCATTCATGGATAAAGGAATCTTTGATGTTTGTGAGTTTCTGAGCATAAATTGACAACACGTATAAAGACAATTCTGCAAAAGGTAGAATTATATATGGTTAAATTATACAAATGATAATAGTAGTACCATAAGGAATTATATTAAAACGTGCTCTGTGATTAACACAAACAACACTGTGCTCTTGTTATCTGCTTCTACAAAAAAATCGTCCAAATACAAGATTTTACAATTTATAAAATGGGTATTCAGTTGGAAGAAGATTTAATCAAATGCCATACAAAAGTGTACTTACCTATCTTGAATTTGAGGATGTTGAACCAGACTTTTCAAAGAACTAAAATTCCATATGAAGAAAGAAAATGTATAAAATGTCAAAATGATGTTTTGGGTGATGAATTCTGTTACCTCTTTGAGTGTGAATTCTTCAGGAAGGATGGACTGTATTTGATTAAGAAATATTATTACATCCAACCGAATACTTTGAAATATCAACATTTAATGAAAATAATAACAAAATATTAGTGAAAACTGTAAGCATATTTGTTAGCAAAATTATGAATGAATTAGAAACTGAATGAAGGACTGGATAGCTACCAATACTGCTTTCACATTCCAACTATTTGTGACTCTTTCAAATATTAAGTAAAAACATACACAAATATTTTCATTTAAATGTTTGATCACTTTTCTTTAGATACTCCTAGGACATATAATATTTAGATAATCCATGCTTTCTCTCTCTCATTTTCTGTCTCTCAGCATTTTCATTTATCATAACAAAGCATGTTGACCAAGAATTATTCCAGGGAGTCTTGATATCAAAGGAAATTTCAGTGATCAAGATCATTTTACATTATGCAGTCTATCCTTTGTAAACATATGAAAGACAATTAATCTAAAACCAGCCTTACATCTTACAAAGAAATACTATCTACTGATATACAGAACTAAACAGTAAATTTTCAAACTTCAATGTGTTGGGCTTGCTTTAATTTGGGTATTTCAGGTTTTACAACTGTTTTCTATAACAGTAAGACAGACTGTGGGTATCTGGAGCAATAGTCCCCGGAAGTTGAGGTGCCAAGTTGAGCATGCACATTGAGTCACGGACAAAAAGTTTCAATTCAGGAGGAGTAACCTAGTTTCTGAAAAGGCCTATATCACACATACATTAGTAAGTTCACACCCTTCTTTTTAAAATCAGAATTCAACATCAAATGTAAAAAATAAGCTAAGAAAGTAATAATTTTCTTGCAACTTGAAACTTAATTTGTTTAAAAGTAAACTTCACATATGTATCTTACAAGCGTTCTATACAGCACAACATATTGGAAGAGGTAATGCACATGTTAAGTGATTATCTCCCAACAAAGACCAAGGGAGCAAAATCTTTTAGTATGTATGCACACATGATGGGACAATAGTTTATAACATGATTGGTTTTAGCTTATTATGACGAGTTTTCCACCTTTTTAAATTTACCCAAATAATTTTTTTGAAGCGCACAGTACAACTTTGTGTAATGATTTTTTTAAAGCACACAGTACAAGTATACACAACTTTGTGTAATGAATTTTTAAAGCACACAATACAAATCATTTTTTACTTGGTGGGATCCCCTTCTTATATGGCATACTTTCTACTCCTCTGTTGCTATGAACAATTTGTGTTTCTAATGCACTTTATATTATTACATCATAGAGGCTTAAGCTACATAATAAGGAAAACCCAACAAGCATTCTATGATCCAAACTACAAATTAATTTCCCTAAAATATAAAGTAAAACAAAGTGAAAAAATTAAAAATAACTTACAGCATAGTATGAATTCCTAAAATTTCCCAAATGTCCTACCAATTTCACAGTAATCTGGAAACACTCCACAAGTATTCTGAATGAAAGTTCTAATGTGCTTATGTGCTAGCACCATGGAAGAAGTACATTGTGACCTCGCTATAGCACGCTCCGTTATAACATGAATTTGGATATAACATGGTCGTGGTGTGGCTCCCGAAATTTCATATACATGTATTTTTCTTGTACACGAAAAAAAGTTCTTTCTTAAAAGTACGAAAAAAATGTATAAAGAGTATCATCATTTGGGGGAAGTGATCGCTTAAGAATAATACAGGATGATTGTGGCATGGCTCCTGAAATTTTATATGTATTTTTCTCATACACAAAAAAAGTTTTTCCTTCTTAAAAGTAGGAAAAATAATGTGTAAAAAGTTTATTCAGGGATCGTGCAGGGCTTCCTGAAGCTAGTGTCTCAAATTGCAATTTTTTTTCCTTATTGGTGGCAAGATATACCATCTGGTGATTTTTTTTTTTTATTATTGGCAACATTGTTGGATGTTCAAACTTGTATATACAACCAATGGTTTGGAGTGGAGAAATTCAGAGGCCCCATGAAAGGAAGCCACAAACTTGATATAAAATGCACTGAAATTTACCTATTGTTACATAAACAAATTCTTTGTCGATATTGACAAACCATCTTAACAGTGCATTGTTATATCATAAGCCGCTTTTTGACATCTAGCATGAGTACTGTATGTTGTGAGATATTCACTTTTTTTTTGTTGTTGACATTTCTGGTGGCAGAGATCAACCGGACGAGTCATTATCTCATAATCTATCTTTCATCAGATTTTTGGGCACTTGAAAGTAATTAATATACAGTGGTCCCTCTCATGAACGGCTCCCCCTGACCAGCGGCCACCCACTCTTTATGGCCAGAATCCCTTGGCACTGATGAGTTTGTGTTTAAAAGTACCCCTCAAGAAAGGCCACCCCGCTAACATGACCAGCGGCCACCATATTAGTGCACAAATGTAAAATCCACCCCTCACAAGTGGCCACATTTTATTATAAATTTGTCCAGACCCAATATTTAATTACGGTGAGGTAAGTAATCCAATTATCTTTCCCGATGTCTGTTTCCTGATGTCGAGTTTTCGTTACTGAAAGAAGTGTTGGCTAAAGTACATGTACCACTAAGGTTATTACTATATCATGAATGCTGACGTTTGCAGGAAATGGGTCAGCAGTGTTGTGATAGAGCTTTGGGATTCACACAGCAGATTTTGTTTTTTAATTAACGATTACGACTGGACATTTTTAATTGTCAAGATCATAACATGGTTGGATAGAAATGGGGTCAGCAGTGTTTTGACAGCGCTTTGGGCTTTATGACCGACATAATTGTCAAGATCATAACATGGTCGGATAGAAATGGGGTCAGCAGTGTTTTGACAGCGCTTTGGGCTTTATGACCGACATAATTGTCAAGATCATAACATGGTCAGCTAGGCCAAAAATAGATTTTGTGGAGACACACACACACACACACACACACACACACAAAGAGAAACAATTAACATTAAACAAAACAGGGTACCAGACAAAGACTGAAAAATCATATGACAGTTCATGTATCACTTCCTGTATATTAAGGCATTTTGTTTACAAACATTTTGTCTGCAAAATTAAGTTGCAGTCTTGTATGATTAGCCACATAGGTATAAATGATTACAAAACTTTAACTTGTCATCATGTAAATGAAGAAATAATACTTTAGAAGAAAAATAAAAGTTATTCGACTTGACGACAATGGGGAGAGTTCACATACCGACAAATTTATGTTGGGAAGACTCGAATAAACAAGAGCATAAAATAAGAACATTCAATAGCAGTGGGAAAATGGAGTAAATGGAAAAAGAATTATTTTAAATGCAAAACAGCGTATGTACCAAGACTCAAATAACGTTTTTTGAATGGTTTTGTAATGCACATGCCAACAATACCCCACTCACATTTCATGCCTAAGAATACAAACTATTAATTTATGTGATCTTGAAATAACTCTGTTTTAAGACAAGAACATTTTGATAATTAATGCTACTTTTAAATGAAGATATTAACTGCTTTAAGTTATATGTAGCTTTCCTGCTATATTCAAATATGCATACACATCTCACAAATAAAGTCCCCCACTGGAAAGGCCACCCATCTTATAAGGCCACTTTCCCGGTGCAGAAGGGTGGCCATATATGAGAGGGACCACTGTATTTACATAGACTGACATTTGTACGTGGATGGTAGGTAAAATTCCTCTTCTTTTCACTCTGAATTAAATCCTTCAGAACAATCACATTTTCTGTAGTAATCCCTGTCATCAGACCAGAACACCTGCATCTGTATCGTCCGTTTACCCTTTTCTAAATTTCTGATGCATGCCCACAAATGTAAAAAAAACCCCCAAAAATCTTCTTTGTCTATTCAATAGGCAGGGAGGAACAGTGTCTAAAATCAACTGAATGACTGCCAATTCCTTTTTTAAAAATGTACCCAGATAAAATAGTTTGCTAAATTTCAAAGAAAACAGTACATTTGAAACACTGATTGTTACGAAAATGTACTAAACAAATGAAAAAACAAATTCAGTCTCAACCATGCAGTACAATTATTTGATGTTGCTGCAACAGTAAGAGGACATTTAGTTGGTTCACCAAAGCTGGCCTTTAGTGGTGACTTCAATAACTCTGATGCACCCTTCATCAAAGAAAGCTGGCTACAATCTTCAATAAAAACAAAGAACCTTTCTTCAAAGGAAGCCAGTACCAAACGTAATTAAAAGCAATGGAATCTGATGGATTGTTTCATTTTACAACATGACTGGAACATGTTTACTGTGCTGTGAAAGTTTCCTTTTTTCAGGAAAAAAGTTTATGCTTACGAATGCTACCAATGGCGGATTAAAACACAAACTAACTTTTACCAACTTGGGACGTAAATGTGCTTCATCATTCGCTACGTGATTGTGCTATTTTTTTCTACTGAATTCAGATGGGTGAGTACATGGTGTTGATACTCTATTCATGTATATATAAACAGTATATATGTATATGTACCAATACTTGGTTCTCTGAATAAAGTAAAATATTATGTATGCCTTCTCTGTTTTCACTACAAGCGTATTCTCATTTAATATACATCAATTTAAGATGGTAACTGTGCCAATGAAGCATATTTTTTTGCCCGCATTTATTACCTACCCCCCACCCACACAGATTCTTTTGGGTATGTGCATCATTTTCTTCAGCTAACTAAGCTGGTTGCTTTAACACGGTTCGGTCTATAACACGGTTGGGTTCTATGGCTCCCAGCTACTGTGTTATAGTGGGATCACACTGTACTGTAATAATATCCAAAAGTGTTTAATTCAAAGTAAATCCATTGAAAGTTGAACGTCATGAATGTCCATGAATGTTTCAAGGTAATCCTGTGAAATTAATAAATATCCATGTCTTTGAATGTTTTGCAATAATCCAATAAGGTACTGTCTGTTTTGAATAAATGGTTTCAGCTTTTCAATTTCAACAATCAATAAATAAATAAATCTAGATCCCATTGTACTCTCACAAGACTGAAATATAACTGAAAACTAAAATGCATTGCTTTAATTTCTTTACATAGTTACCTAATATGCAGCAAATAAACATATCTGAATCCCTAGAAAAAGATACCCAAACATTTAAATTACTTCATATTGCAAAATACCTTTTTTTTTAACACAATCAACAGCTAGAACAGTCATGACATATCTACAGTACAAATGTACTTCCTAGATTATGTGATGATAATCTCATCTGCATTCAAACATCATGGTCTATATAGACTGAAAATATGATGTTGAAGTGAACTTGGCAATTTGACCTTAATTTATGAATGCAAAGAGTACTACGTAATACGTGTACTCTACACAGGCAATGCGACCTCACCTTTAAAGTGCTTTCTAATATTAGAATACCAATCATAAGAATGTCATTAACACAAACGACTCAAATAAAAACTATATTACAAAAATAATATATGTGATGTAGATATCTGTAACAATATATTTATGTTGGTCTTTTAGTCCTGAAAAGCCAAGCTACATAAAGGGACATAACTCAATTTCTTTGTCTTGGAGGAAATGATCGGACTTGGAGTGGTTACTTCCCTTTACATTGTTGACTGCGTCTGTGTAGGACATGAAACAGTATGTAATAATTTCAATTATACATGCTCATAAAGATAATTGCTTAAATATTTTCTCTAAAAATATCTGATGAAGTGTTTAATGAAGTTTTGGTTAAGAAACAGAAGAAAAAAACCTGAAATGCATCCAATTCAGATGATGTATAATCAGAGTGCATAAGAACATAAATAAAGAATATGATTATCAATATCATGTAATTTTTATTCATCCCTTTTATCCTGTTTAATGTACCATATTATACAAACACAAACCTGCAAACTAAATGAAAACTGGATTAGGGACAGGGTCCCACAGAGCGGTTTTGAGGTGGAGAGTGACATCGTCTTTCGAACTTGACCAAATGAACAGAAATTCCTCAGTATATCCATTTCTGTAGTGGACTTTACTTTTAAACTTTTCTCAGGCAAATGTTTGTTGTCCAAATTACGTTTTTTATATAAAAATTCATCCATTATAATAAGCAAATCAAACATGTTCCACATCAGCATCATCATCAAAATTTTCTCAGGCAAATTAGATTTTTTTATACAACAAGCCTGAACGGCATATTGCATAGAATACAAGAGGGACCTGATCTGAAATTAGAGAGGCTCGAGGTGTCGGTCAATCAAAATTTTTTGAGCAATGCATATTGTATAGACCCTCCAAGTAATATAAATATTCTCAATACTCTGATTACGATTCTGCCTTATGTCTAATTTCTGAAATAAAATAGAGGTGTACATGTTGGTGAATATTGATTTGAAAAAGTGTTATTTGTCTCATGGCTCCATCTGAGTGAATTTTGTCATTGGTATGAACCAAAATATTTAAAAGCCCAATGAACAATTATCTTTCTGTGGAATAGTAGATCCTGCTCCTACTTCCACAAATTAAAAAGTCAGTCAAAATATTATTTTTACAATACCAAGAAAAAATTTATACTTGTGAAAAGAAATTAATCCATAGTAAGTAAATATGAAATAAAATCTTACTATCTTTCATTATCTGTAAGCTGTGCAACATGAAATTACACATTTGATGATAGTAGGACTAGATATCATAAACTGAGATTGAGTTTCCACTATCAGCCAATCAGAAATTATCTTTCAAAAGAAATGTCATTTGTGATTGGTTGATAGAAAATCCTGAGCTCAAGAGTTGTATGATTTCCAGTCGAGATGTAAAATGTTTTGTATTATAATTTTTTTTGAGTGTCATTTAGTTTTCATTATTTGTCGCTTAATGGAAAATCAGTTAAAACTGTTACTTAATGTTTTTTTTTTTATTTTGATTCTCATTTGTAAAGGCTGTGGTTTAAAAATTAATGATCTGTACAGTTGAGACAAAGAGATTTTTCATATCAACAGTCATGTATAATTTTTATTTTGCAAATTTTTTTGGGGGTGTTGGTAATTTTCAGATTTGAGTTCAGTGTTTTATCTACAAATGGCTTCATGTAAGTCATTTGACTCATCAAGTCAAAAAACAGACGAGTCAAAATCCAAAATCTATGAGTCTTATTCACGCCATGATCAGTTTTCAGTAGTTTTTAAAAAATAATTATATTGTTTAAATATACAACCAAAATATTAGACTAAAGCCAATAAGGCAATTCCCTTGCCAGAAGCATCTGAACATTCTGTGTGTCTTTGTCATGTGCTTTCATATGCTATTGCTGTCACAAATGACGAATTTTGCAGGTCACGTATAAGACTATCCTCAACAATGTTTGATAGGCTTTCCAATAGCTCTGAACAGGTGGTAGCCAAGTCATACTGATTGGCAGAATTTTTCTAAATGCCAATGGCATCAATTTCTACAGCTGTTAAGTCATGTATTAAATTAAGAAGAGATTTGTATTTTAAAAAAAGGGATGTCTTCTACACTTAGCCAATGTACACACTTAAGTAGCACTTTCACTGCTATGTCTTGTTTGGAAGAATGCTTTTTTAAACCTGCATTCAAATCTGCCTGGTGCTGTGGACCTTCAACCCAGCATGCCTTGCCAGTGTAGTTTTCTGAAAGATATTGTTTTTTGCACATTTGGTCATGGAGGTTTTTTTAGCCTCTGTACATATATGGCAAAACATAAAGGTGTCTTCACTGTCACATTCTTCACTAGACTTCTTTTCGAAAACGTAGCCAGCTGTGTTTTCAACCATTGCTGCACAAATTACATTTTATCTTTTGAGTAACCATTATGTCATCATTGGATGATGAAGGCTCCACTGGTTCAATAACAATATTATTATCATCGGTCGGTCATAAACACGGTCCAAAGGATAATTTCATTTGTTTTGGATCTATTTTATTTTTTTTGCCTTTGGACGCCATTTTCAGTTGAATGCTGACAGTATCTACGAACAATGCAAGGCATACAATTGAGTGATTGGAAATTGTTGCTTCATTGTGTGACAAAGGTGCGCATAAAATAATAGTTTCTCGTGAGAATCACTTTAAAATCACGTGTTTATTTTCCGCCTCTTTCTTGGGTGGGGTGATTATATGGTTCTAACATCCTGTTGCTACAAATGATGTGACAGTTACAGGTCATATAAGGTCAGTTCCAGGCTCAACACTCAGTTGTAACCCTATGTATTATGAGAACATTAGCGTAAGAAACTGATGTGCGCGTGTTTTCCCTGTTTGGGAGAGCTGTAATCTAGACATTAAGGTAGTTAGACCAAACCTTAATTTTGTGTTGATCAGCAACACATAATATTGGGGTGCGTCAGTTTAAGTACCATCGATGATTTTTAAATCGAACCTTTGTTTTTGTTAATCAGCAAAACATAACATTGGAGTGTGTCAATTTACATACTGGCGACGATTTTTGTGCGTCAAATTGGAAAAGTCTGCATTTTTGACGCATGATGCATGGGTAGATAAAACACTGAGTTGTGCATATTCAGGTTTCCAGGGGTAAAATATTGGATAATTCAATGCACTTCCTTTCTGTTGTTGTGCTTATTTTTTCTTTGCAAGTATTTGCTGATATTGTTTATAGAGTATTTGTCATTTTTAAAGAAGATATACATATTTTTTAAATGAAGTATTTTTTTAATGTCTTCATGTGTATGTTACTGATGTTTTAATTAATTAATTTACTGTTCTCAAATGACATGTGCCACTTTTTAAATTAACAAGTCTTTCTAAATGACTGCTCTACCAGCTGAAAAGAACTTACAGGAACTTAAGACCATTTCTTCATTGTTATCAGGGTTTTACGAATCCACTTGCCTGACTCCTGGAACAAGCTCAAATTTAGCTAAGGAAAACCCACATTTGCTACATATTTGCATTTGAAATGCTTTAAGTTTTACAAGTTTTGTGATCTGTGATCTTGATACGGTACATACATCAGCACCTTTATTACGCATTATGTTCCTTATTTTCCGATACATAACTGCTCAGTTATTTCATATATTGATCCTTAATTTCACTGAATATACTGACAGTCTGTCATTTCCTTGTAGTCAGTGTCAAGGTCAGTCTCACATTTTCTCATGCAGACATGACATTGTGAATATACTACATAAAGCAAGTTTTGACATCAGAAATAAATGTGTCTGTTTCAACTTGTCAGTTGTATTTTAATCATAACATTTGTATGTATATGTTATTTGCCAATTTGCCAAACTTTCGAGTTCAAATCTAGCCATTGTCAGTTTGTGAACTCCAAATGTGCAAGATTGTCGACTGAAAAATTGGTCTGTCAAAGACTGTTTTGATGCAAGTCATCACTTTCAAGGTGACAAGTTAATAATGGTTAACAATATAACCCATGAGATTTATTTGACAGGTGTGTTTGGAAATAAAAAGGCATTCATCTCTAATCATTAGCCACCTGAAAATCTAGCACCCATTGTTTACATGATTATTATTGGAGACCAATACATACTTACTGTTTGGAAAATAATTAAATAAAAATAAGTCTTTTCATATCATTCTCAAAAGTATAACTTGTCAAAGATTATTTAGGCACATGTTGCTATTTCAGGGTGCAAACTGGCTGATATTGCAGCAAAGGCAGACATGTAAATGGACATAATACTCCACAGTAACAAAAAAAGTGAATCCATTGATAGTGGAATAGTTTAGTGGGGGACTGTTTTACGTTCTTTTCTGATGTAAAAACTGTCAAGATCAATTAAACTTTAAGGAGAAACATAGATAAAAAAAGTGTTTTTATGTATTACAACATGATTGAATTAAGTTAATACAGTTCTCTTCTTGGCTGTTTCTGTTTTTAGTTTAAGGTCTTTTACCTAAACAACACTCTGGCCATTTTCAAAGGCCCTATCTACCTAAAGATCCATTTATCAGTTTGTATACATGTATATGTCTGTCTTTGCCCTTTAACTATTTCTGCATTCTAACCCTCCTTTTTTCATCTACATATCTGTTTTACATGTACTATTTACATATATCCTTTTTGACAGCTTTCATTTGACATATTGTTTGAAGATGCAAACAAATATGACAAGATGATGAAAGTTCTACATTTTGTAAAATATAAATATAATGCAATTTCCTTTAACAAACCCTGTACTTTATTTTAATATATTTTTTTAATATTTCAGTTATGATATTTTGATGTCATCTTTTGGGACAGGCTCAAATCCCTGAAAGGGCAAGTTCAGTTTTCCAGTCTCCTTGCCATGGGCAAACTGACTTGCAATAATCTGGAAAGCCCTGTTTTAATTGTAGAGTATTGAAATCATCTCGTATATTCTTCAGCAATAACAAGATTTTCAAATTAGCATCTGTGGATGTCAGATTGGAACCATTTTCATTTATGACTAACTAGACATGATTTCTTTCAGACTCCATGCTGATATGACATATTCATTCTGGGGTAATTATAACGAAATTTTCAAGATGGCTGCTATAGCAGCCAAACTGGATGCCTGAGTAGCACCATTTTCATCAGGACCAACTAGATATCAAAAGTCATTTAGTTAATACCTCATGTTGATACAACCATCCATTCAGTAGAAGTAGTGATCAGAAGATTTTGAAGATGGCCAATGGTAACCATATTGGGTGTGAAAATATTTAATTTATGACCAACTAGACAATAAGAAATCTCCTGGTGAAAACCCCATTGCAGTTATTGCTCTTTGTTTAGAAGTAGCATTAACAAGATTTTTAAGATGCCACTATGATAACCATACTTGATGTCAGATTTGCACCATTTTCATTTTTGGACCAACAAGACATCAAAAGAAGTCTTTCATTGAAAACTCAATGTTGATATGACCATCCACAAGGAGCAGAAGTGACAAGATTTTCAAGATGACCACTGTGGCTGCCATAATAGACATCATATTGGTACCATTTTCATTTTGGACCAGTTAGACATTATAAGAAGTCTCTGGCGAATACCTCATGCAGATATGACTTTCCATTCAGAAGGAGAAGCGGTAACAAGATTTTAAAGATGTCTGACATTGTGGCCATGTTGGATGTACAATTGATACCTTTTAGTTTAGGACCAACTGGGCATCATAAATCTTTCAGTGACAATCCCCTGTTGATATGACCATCCATTCAGGAGGAGTAGAAATAACAAGATTTTTAAGATGGCTGCTGTGGCCTGAATGTCTGTGTGTACAAACTTGTGCTAATGGATGGACAGACAACAGACCACCCCATAAGCTCTTCTGGGCTAAGACCAGTAGAGCTTAAAGCCTACTTATTTCCATAAGTAATTTTTTTGTTGTTGCCATACTTTACATTCAATTGCCAGTGTTTGCAAGCTGTTTCATAAAATTTTAATTCTTCTATATGATGGATTGATAAGTTGTTTAAGTGTAAACAGTCTGGCACATATCAGCAGTATTACAATGTTTCCCCCATTTTCCCATGATAAGTGTTGGGATGGTTATGAGTTTTTCTGAACTTTCGGTAATTAATTTAATTTTAATCTCATCTTGATAGAGAAGTGCATAGCTGCCAACCCCCAAGTACAAAAATACTGATTGCTTATGACAAAATTACTGATTTTCAGGACCAAATACTGATTTTTAAAAATTTTAATGCATATGTAACTACTTACAACATATACAACCATCAGTAAGGTAGGACAGTGCCTTACCATAGCTGCCAACCCCCCAAGTACAAAAATACTGATTGCTTATGACAAAAATACTGATTTTCAGGACCAAATACTGATTTTTAAAATTTTAATGCATATGTAACTACTTAACAACATATACAACCATCAGTAAGGCAGGACAGTGCCTTACATAATTATTCAATGTCAGAGATGCATGTGTTGCACAGCACCTTCTGGACGGGCACCCTGTTCCATTCGGGTGCCCATTCAGAAGGTGCAAGAGTGCAACACAGACACAGGCTGTTTATAGGAGCCTTTTCCACACCTTGTTTATTTTTTCAATTATTATCGATTTCAGTGTACCAACTGTCATTGATAATCTCAATTCTGTGTGATTTTCTTACTGAACTGTTTTCATTCTAGCATACGAGTAATCCTTTGCCATTTTATCATCTGGAAAACACGTGCAAAATAAATCACCAGCAACACTAGTAACTGAAAGAGGGAGGTTAATTTCTAAAAGAAATTTAATAAACTGAATTTCAATCAGATTACATCAAGGTTCTCTCTGGAATTTATATACATTCAAGTTCAGGCTGAGTTGTGAATGATGAAGCAGCAAGCTGATGTTTATTAGCTTTATCGTGCTCTTGTATTTCATGTGCGCCTCCATGCCCAATAGCCAAATCACATTACACAATTTCCAAAACGTAAAGTCTTCTCCTTTACTAGATGATTTCACAAATCTAAACAAAGATGGCACAATTGTCCTTTCAGTTCTGTTTTCTTGTTTTTTTCTGGTGAAAATTCTGAATATTCTGCTTTCCTATTCAACATGATTAGAAGTTGAATATTACGAAGATGAGACACAGTGGTAGCGGTAACTGTTTGCGAAATCCAATATGGCGGATAAAGACAGGCATGGTAGCCTCGAGTTCGAATGAACCAATCATATTGTAGAACTGTATTCCTATATAAATGCGATACATTTCTATCAGAATGGAACCGAGTGCCCGTTCTAAACTGAACATTGCAAGGAAATTTTTTATTACTATTTTGAATTAAAAAACGTATTTTTTGCAAAAAAAACCGTACACTGTATTCAGGTCCAAAATACGGGACAAATACGGAAAAAACGGGACAGTTGGCAGCTATGGAAGTGTGAGACACAGCAATGCCAGTGTCACCCAATGCAACGTTTCCATGTGTTTCTAAAATCTCAATGCCCTGTCTTTTTCCATGACCAAAAGGATTTACACATAAAACAATGCAACTGATCTGTCATTAAAGTAGATATTCACCTTCCCTCCACTCCCCATACCACCTTATATGACCATTTTATTTAGGTCATTAAAGTTGATATTCACATTCCCTCCACTCCCCATACCACCTTTTATTTGACCATTTTATTGGCAATATGTTGGTTGTGTGAAACAAGATTTAAAGCAGATTCTGTTGTGTTAGAGTTAAAATCACAGGAAAGAAAATGAAGTCTAGCTATAGACATTGCACAACACATTTCTGAGTTCACTTTTCCACGTTAAAATTTCATAGACTGAAGGTACAACATTCCATGACCTTGGACTTAAGAATCATAAAATCTACTCACTTTTCCCTGAGTTTCCTGAAAATACAAATTCCCTGAATTTTTTCCTGATGTGTAAAAATCCTGCATTGTTGGTGTCATCAATGTGAACAAAATTTAAAAAACAAAAGGAAGGTAAGATGGTATTCAGTTCATTTATTTAAAGCACTGTCCATGTCATTTCCCACAACAAGTCTTATTATTTATGGCTTCACATTGCAGACTTGTTTGATAACAGACATAACTAGTGAAACTTATCCATACAAGATATACATCTGGGCTGGAAAAAATTCCTAATGGTTTAATTGTCCAGAATCGAGAATTTATTTTTTTTAAACCCAATTTTTTTTCTTAATGTCACAGTTGTGTATAACAGCCTGGGTAAGAGAAAAAAACCCCGTCATTTACCCAGAAATATGTCCTATTTGTTCCAGGATGTGGACAATGGACTTTGCCACTACTGTATATTAAAGATACTGTGCAGATGCCAACAGACTGATTGTAAAGCATAAAATTAACATACGGTATTTTATCTGAATGTCCCTGCAGTGATATATCCATGAGATCCATGCGATAACAGCCACACAGAATCATTATACCATGTTCTTGTTTCTTGGACTAATCTAACCAATGAGCATGGTTTGTTAGAGAGTGATAACCTGCTCTTCCCTTTGCATCAATGTCAAAACTACCTTCTTTGAAAAATGTGATTATACAGAAAAATTTTCATAATCTGTCACGTGTGTATCAATTTTGCATCCCAAATTACTTACATGCTGTAGGAATTATTACATTTTATAGAAAATAAAAGAAAAAGTGACAATTTTAGTTGTCATTTATTACACATGTTCCATATATTACTATTTAAGAATTTATGTTCCAAACCAGATTTCCAACAAAGTAAAAATTCAATTTCAATCAATTTTTGAACCTATGAATATTATCATATGAGTATCCATAACAATTATACTCAAATAAATAGTCTCAGTTAAATGTCTGGTGTAAATGTTAACTGGAATTGTATAATTTACTAGCGTCATACTGATAAAAGATGAAATGTCAAGAGAAAGATACGGACTTATCCATAGCAGCCATCTATGGAAAAAATTAAACTACTCTTTGTACACAGGTGACTTCTTTATGCAGGTTCACCCTTCAAACATGGTTTTTGAACAAATACCATACATCAAATATCAGTATCATCATCATCATTATTAATATTATTATCAACAGACTTAATTTAGTTCATTATTCAACAAAATCATACAATATATTCTTCTCTTCTGTAGTTTTTAGTTTTCATTACATTTTTAGAACTTCTATTTTAATTACCACTATAATGTGCTGATGTGCATTTAAACCCTATACGTACCTTAACAAGGAAGCATGAAGAAACTAAAACGATAAGAAGCCACAAGATTTCTCTGTGTGTCTCAGAAAAATGTAATGTGCTCTAAACTTGACACTTTATTTTTAAACTAGATCTTGAAGTTGTTCATTTCCTCTTTCTTTCACCCTGAGACCCTGGTTTACATTTACATCATTTTCATTCACACTGTGTAAAAAGCACATCACCAAAAATTTGTGGTATCTAAAGATACATGGCCACAAATTCCAAATATTCCTATTTCTAGCTGATTCCTGTTGTTCATGACATTTACATTGTTTAGTCAGTTCACTCATCTGATCCATTATCACTGTTTGAACCTGAATCAGAATAGCTACCAAGAAGTCCCAGCCCTGTAGCAACAGATGGCTTTCCAATGCTGGATGCATCCAGAGATTTGCTTGCCTTGACAGATGTTGAAGATACTCTTCCTTTCATCTCTAATGATCCTGATAGACATGAAGGAGTTTGTTTAATTTCTGATGGTTCTTTCTTTGACAGTGCTGAAGAAACTGATGAAGACCTCCATGGAGAACTTGTATTGGAATAGTCCTTTGATGTTGAGGGTTTATTTGAGTCCTGCCTTGTTGACAAAAGTTTACTATCTGGTTCTTTTTCTAAGGATGACTTGTCAGTGGTAGAACTGGATTTCTTTTTTACAAGACTTGCCAAACTTTGTTTTGAAGAGAACCCACCAACACTCTTCTGCCATGCCTGTGTTTTCTTTGGAGCTGGCTCCTTTTTCTCCTAAAGAATGAAATGAAACAATGGACTATCTGAATGGCTATTTCTTTCTCATCAATATATAAAAGATTAAGACTTTTTAAATGTTTTATGTTACCAATCAAGTGAAAAACAATTATTATGCTCCTTAAATAAATGTGTTGTATATTGTATTTACTGAAGACACTTTTAGATTCATCACTGATTTGATAATTTAACCGACTAAAAGCCATACATGTAACCATTAGTAGTTTTGTACATTGACTGGCTCCTAGTTTTAATCAATAATTTGCTCCTTTTCTATATGTACTAGTGTAGCAAACTGATACAGAACCAGCTATGACATGGTGACTAAACAGACACTAGCTGCTTGACTCGAACTTTAGGTTGCAGCATTTGTCTCACAAGATCTTAACAACTACTTTTTCTATTTATTTAGTTCCCAAACATTATGTAAACATTTAACTCTCCCTCTTCTTAAGTAAGAAAGTCTTGGTATTTAAAAAAAAATCATGTGTGCAATTTTTCTGAAAAGTGATGAAACATCGAGACCTAATTTGTCCCATCAGTGATTTAACTTGGAGACCTAATTTGTCTGAACAGAGATGAAACATCTACATATTAAGTTACATGACTGCAGGAATAAAGTGCCAGAGAAACCAAGAATGCAAACTTTTAACCAAAGATTTGACATAAGACATATAAACAGATGAATGGACAGACATTCTTTCATGGATTTGAGTTGCTTTGTATTCTGGTCAACAATATCAAGAGGTATTTACTTGAACAAAAATATCTGTTGGTTTCTCCACTACTGTGTTTACTTTCTTTACGGGAGGCTCTTCTAATTCACTGTCGGAATCATCATGGAGACGCTTGACAGCTTCCTCATTTTTATCACCAAATATGGCCCTGAAATATAGGAATTTCTCTCTAAAACAATTTAAAGTAAGAGAACTGAATGATAAAAAAATAAACACAGTATTTAAGATCAAGCATTTAAGACACTGCTGCAAAGAATGTGTATGGGTTATAATCTGTACTAAACAATAATCATGTGAATGAATTGTTTTAGCAGTGGCAAATGAGCCTAATGAATGAATCACATTCATGCATTCATCATGTCTCATAATAGTGGTGACACTGCTTACTGGTCGAGTTTTCATGATAGTCAAAATAATGCTTACTGGTCGAGTTTTCATGATAGTCAAAATAAAGCACCTTCTTCTGTCAGTGAACATTTACATTTCTGAAAGTAATCAAGATGTCTGAACATAACCTTTTTTCTAGTAGGAGATCTGTGGTTTTATATACACAATGCTACATTGTACAAAATATGCATATGGCCAATCATGCAGTAGTTCTACTTATATGCAAAGGTGTCAACTTGTACGGTTTACCTGTAATTTGTATAGTTTTTCCCATTTTCGTCAGTGTATGGCTGTACAACCGCTTTGTACATTTTTTCATACAATTTTTTTTTTTATTGTTTGTGTGCATCCGGGACTCTGGACATAGTTTTGTTTTAGAACGAGAATTCAGTGAGATCAGGGAGGCCTGAAACAACCAATAAAATCATACTCAAAAATGAGCTTTTCCTTTGATGAAGAAATGAGTTTCATTTCATGGTTCTACTCCTGTGTGTGAAGCTCTTGTCGTTTATCGCTCTGAAATTTGACACTCTGATTTCTAATATTGACTAACTACCTGTGTAGTAAGTATGTTTTCTTATTTTATACATTATTATTTTATTATTTATACTTATTACTATTAAATGCATAAAGTTTACATCAATTTTCATACTTTACATAGTGTGGCAGTCATGTTGGTGTAACCTAGACCAAATGGTCTAGGTGTAACCATAATTCATCTGACTTTTCTGTGTGGAGATAAAGTCGATTTATTAAAATTTTTAACAATATACTAATTAAAAATAAATAGTCTGCTGAATTTAGCACCAGCATTTTATCATGCTGTCATAATTCTGAATAAAGTTTGTCTGATATGTAATGCAAACAGGAAGATGCATTGTCATAATGACGGAAGTAGTACAGATACTGAGTGACATCATTCTCGTGGCTCGAAAATATGTAACACTGCCAATTTATATCAAGTTTTTGACCAAAATTGGCACACCATATAGCAAACTCATAACTTTTCAAACACCAGGTATGCAATTTTAATAGAAACGATCAAAAACTTACGAGGTATAAACTTCTGGACTGCTACTTTGCCAATTTTTTTATTTTTAGATTTCAATTTTTGGACAGCTCCTGGCATAATATCTTGGGGTTTACGGGGAAAAATATAAATTCATAACACAGCTGTAACAGGTAAATCTTCCTCTATCACATGTCAAATCTAAATTTTAATTTTTTTTTTTTTATTTCTTTTATCTAGTTGAAATATTCCATCCATCAAATGTGTGAGCCTAACTCAAAGAAGCGCAAGCTTGAAGACACTGACTGTGGTTGTGGCAAGTTTCAGGCTGATAGGATTAAAGTCTTCCCTGGCATTGTAGATGTATCCAAGCTAGGATCTTACCATACTTTTTGTAAAATATGCAGTAAAGACATTAAAGTGGTGGCATCGGGCATATATGATATGGAGGAACACTTCAGGACAAAACTGCATGAAAGAAATTTTGAAATGAAGAAGGCAGCATCCATCAAAAGCTTCTTTGCTCAGCCAAAGCAGGAAGATGATAATGTTATAAGTAAAAAGAATGAAATAAAGTTTCAGAAATGTAAATAGTTTTGTAAATATGTGTAAAAACACTTTGTGTATAGCATTTGTTGTTTGAAAACAGTTGCTCTTATATAATGTATGAATACATTTTTTCATGTAAGTTTTTTTTTTGTCTTTGTTAGGTTTCTATTGGTCTGGCGTACAGGTTTTTATCTCAAGGGGTTGACACCTATGTATATGTGACTTCCTTTCTTGCCAGTGACACTGAAACCAAGTCTGTTACTTTGTCTATAACTACCATCCACTCTTCTGTCCACTCTGGTCACTCTGTTGCTGACATTTGTATCATATCAAACATTTCTTCTAAAATCTAAGATGCAAAAGTTAATATATAGTGTGACCTTATTCACATCCAAAATAGGAAAAATATTAAACTGTAAATTTTAAAGCAAACTGAATCGGACTTGCCTTAAAATAGAATAAATTTAAACATCAAGTTCCATGACTACACAAGTATTACATGAAAGCATTAAAAATACTGATAACCTGGAGGGTATACTACTTTACAAAAATGGAAGTACATAACTCTGGTGATATTGCTATTCCTAGTCCTTTATATGATCATGAACTGCTCTAAAGAAATCTTTCTGTTATTATTCTGTTTTCTTGCCTTATGTCGTTAAAGATTTCCTTATAAAAGCGTTATCACCAGTGGAATAAAATCTGAGGGGGATTACTATATGTTCTAATAACTTTCCTAAAACAGAATTGCCTTTCATTCAGTCTGTCTTGGGGGAACTTACAGCAACAGATGAAACATTATTTGCAGAATTATAATGATAATTTACCTTTTTAAATGCTATTGCTTGATGTATTACCATCTTGTTTACAGTATTATCATCGGAAGAACAAAATTCACAGGATATAACTACTTTAATGTCTAACAATTTTCCTAAATTTTAGCTGCCTCCTTTGAAATGAAACTGACATTTATGGCAAGTGCATCTATACTTTATTATTAATTGTAGTGCTATCATAAAGTTTGTTACTTTTATTTATAATGCAAAAGACATTCAATACTACATTGCAGATGTATTGGGAGTAAAATCCCACCATGCCCCTCCTCCCCAAAACAAACAATAACATAATGGTGTCATTATTTGCATCTTTGTGTGAAAACTGAATTATGGCACTCAACCTCTTAGAAACAAATTAGAGCTATTAGTGGGACATGTTAACTCTAATTTGCTTGGCAGAGCCCTGCAAAAACAGAACTTGTGCTTGGAAACAAATTAGGAAAAATGGGCATTCTTGTACACAGCTCCTCCAAATGATGATGTGGAAAAACTCCAATAACACAATCAAAGTTTCATCAGTATAAACCTGTGTGCCCAATCTGGTGGAGAGTCAAAAATCTTTGGTACAATAATGCTACAAGAGTCAAAGACAAGAGCTTAGGTAATAAGGAGCCATAATACTTCTAAATGATACTGTGGAATGCCAGAAATTAATTCATGTGAAGATCTCACCAATATAAAGCTTCTATTAAATTTGGATGAAATCCAACAATCCTTGGTAAAGTAATGCATGAAAAAGAAAATCAAAGGGTCATAACTTGTATACATGATGCTACAGAAGGATAGAAATTCAAGGTCTTGTCAATATGAAAGTGGTTCTAACTTTAGTTGAAACGTTCTTGGTAAAATTATGTTGCAGAAACCAAAAGTAAGGAGGATTAAGAATCTCTAAAGTTGTAGAACTTCGGAAATCAAACTTCTTCAAAGTGTCTTTAATATAAAGCCTGAAGCCAAACTTGGCTGCAATATAAAAATCCCACAATCCTTTGTAAAAGCAATTTTGACAGGATCGTTCCTATAAATGATATCTGATTGATGTGTGTCTGTGTTTTTATGGAATTTTAATGTAGCTGTAACAATTTGAGTCATATTGCTATGATGTCTGCAGTGTGGCAATTTATAGTGATATCCAGCACTGGGGCATCATGCTGAAGACATTATCATGACATGAGGTCAACCAATCCTAACACTAACCTCATTAAGTTGAGCACCAAGCAAGCCAGCAACTAGTAACATTTTTTAATAAGTCTTTGGTATGACTCAGCTGGGTTCAAACCAATGATCTCCTGCATCCGAGATATCTGATTCATATAAAGATTGAAACCAAATTTGTACACAATGTCTTGGAATTCTGGAAAACAAACTCATTCAAGGTACATACAATATGAATATAGAATTGCATACCAAAGATAAGTGAAACTGCAGAGATTAAGTACAGAGAATGGGCAACTGAGGACACAAGTCCTGTAAATAAACTCACAGAAGGCTGGAAATCAAACTATTTCAACATTTCATCAATAAAAAGCTGCATGTAAAATCTGGCTAAATTCAAATATTCCCTGTAAAGTGATATTGCAGAAAATAAACCGATGACAGATGGGTTATGTAATTTGAGGTGCATAAATTAGATCCTGTACCAATACAGCTTCTCTCCTCTCTTACACACTCACTTCCACTTTACCCACCGAACAGAATGTGAGAGAGGCCACAACTTTAACGACTCCCCCTGGCAGAAAAGAATTTGCAGGAATTCAAGATAAGGCCATTTCTTCCTTTAACTGCAGGATGTTGAAACTATCTTTGATATTCTTCAGCGATAACAGGATTTTCAAATTAGCTGTTGTAGTAGACACTGATATGACTTTATATTTAAGATGGATGCCATGGTGGTCATTTTCTTTATACCAGCCTGGCACCATTTCTGTTTAGTACAAACTAGACATCTTAAGAAGTCTTCTGGTGAATGCAAAATGTAGATAAGACCAACTATCTTGGATAGCACAATTTCCAAGATGGCCATTGTGGCAGTCATATTAGAAGTCAGAACAGCACTAGTTTCATATACAACTAACCAGACATTATAAGAAGTCTTTCAGTGAAAACACCAGGCTGATGTGACCATTCATTCAGAAGAAAATGTGATAACAAGATTTTGAAGCTGGCCACTGTGGCAGGCATACTAAATATATAAAAAGCACCATTGGGACCATCATAAGAAGTTATTAAGTCAAAACCCCAGTTGATCTGACCATTCCTTTCAGGAGATTTGATAATATTTTCAAGATGGCCACCATTATGGCCATCTTGGACATCAGATCCAGACCATTTTCATTTTGGACAACTATACATCATAAGCAGTCTTCTGGTGAAAACCCCATGGCAATAATCAGGAGGATTAGCAACAACATCAGATCAGCACCACTTTCCTTTAGGCCAACTAGAAATGTTTTGAATTCTTCTGGTGAAAACCCCAAGACAATATTACATTTTCCTTTAGGACCAACTAGACATCATAATAAGTATTGAAACCTCAATGCTAATATGACCATCAATTCAGGAGGAGTAACAATAACAAGATGGTTGCTCTGGCAGTCATATATTGGCCAACAGATCAGCACCATTTTCATTTAGGACCAACAAGACATCATTTTAAGTCTTGGTGAAAATCCCACAGCAATACAACTTTCCATTCAGGTGTTGTGATAACAAAAGCTTCAAGATGTCTGCTGTGGCAGACATACTGGACATCAGATTGACCTCAGTTTCATTTTGGACCAACTATATTATAAAAAGTCTTTTAGTGAAAACCTCAAGCTGATATGCCCATTCATTCAGAAGTAGTAGTGATAACTAGATTTAGAAAATGGCCCATGTATTAAATGTTTAAGTAGATCAATTTTCATTTAGGACCAACTAGACCATGGGTTGAACGTATGTGTAAAGTTTCATTGCAATCCTCCAAGTAGTTCTGGAGAAGTAGCAATATCAAACGTATGCTAATAGATACGTAGATGATGGACAACACATGGATGACCAACACCAGACCATTCATTGCATGAGACCTTCTAGTCTAGGACTGGTAGAACTAAAAGGGAAAAAACAAGCAACTTGTGTGCCCACAAGGCAATTATATTCCACCCAAAAGTTTCAGGTTTGTCTGTTCAAGAGAATAAACATGAGAAAACTATCAAATTCAAATAATTACAAATTTTACCAAACCTTCAGTAACAAACATTTAAACTGGTTAAGATCACTTCATAAAGGAACTATATCAAAGACAAGATAGGAACTATTTATGTATTCATGCAACATTCTTGTGTGCTCTGACAATACATGCAAACAATTGTTAAAATATAGTGCTTTTATTTATTGAGATTTGTGTTTATTTATAATTATAAGAATCAAATTTCATATTTTACAGGATTCAAGAATTCATGAAGCTTACAAATCAATTACACACTTTACATGAACAGTCTATGCTTCATTACAGAAAGTTCATGAGGTGCGTATTGGATTTTCAAGTTTCATGATAAATCCTGTAAAATATAAAGTTCAATTCATAAATAAAATAAGACATACTAAAGTTTTAAACCGGTAACTACATGCAGATGGTATCATATGAAAGGAGTTGCAAACTCTTCTATATGTGACATAAAACAGTCATTCCATGACTGGCATGTATGACAGCGTATCAGACGGAGAAAGCTGACTTTATCAAAATTAAGGATATCAATAAAAAAATTGTCATATTATAGACACCATCAAAATATACAATAAACTATAACGATGAATACTTGTCTGACGTAATCTGGATATTGAAATTAATGAAGGCTCTTACTGATAGTGAAATGTATCTTGATACCTGATTTCATTTTCCTCCTGCTCTTCTTGCAGACGTTGAAGATGTTCTTCATATGCCTGGTGCATTTTGATCATTGCCTCATGGCCAATTTGGGACTTCTTACTATTTATTTCTTTTAGTTCTTCAAGCGCATCGATCTGCTCTATTTCAAATTGACTGGCCTTTGTCCTATTCTCCAACAGCTACAATTATTAATAATTACCATGATCAATGTGCATGGCATGGAAGTGGTTTGTGCTGATGGTAATAATAACAATAACAATGATTATTATGATTATAATAATACAGTAATACTACTACTATTAATAATAATATAAATATTTTCTGAAGATGGTTACACCCAAAGGTGACAACATTCAACAGCAACGCAATAGCAAGAGTATCTTTAATGGCTCACCATTCCAAATCATTCTGCTGTTTACATACACTGTCCATTGCATTCCCCCATCCAAAGACAATAACCGGACATCTTCCCAACCCAAAGATCATAACCTGCTATTTGTCATGTAACAGTGTGCTATGGGTAAAAAGAATAGAAAAAATATTTTAAAAAATGGTAATTACATGTGAAATTTTACTACTTCTGATTATGGATCCCTTCCCATGGATCCCACTGTTCTGAGTCAAAAGTAACATCCCTGTCTATATGGATAAGTAAAACAGTCTACTGTAATTTATCCAAGAAAGTCGATCAAATTCAATGGATTAACAGTTAACATGACTGCAGAAAAAAAACCCCAGCAACAAAAGACATTTAAATGTAAATATATATATATATATATATATATATATATATATATTCATATGAATGCAACAGAATGTGCATCAGAGAAACATGCCAGTGACTAATGAGTGTTTGAATAACCATAACAATTACACTGTCATAAGGCAGAATGTGAAAACTCACCTAGCATAATGTAACTTAAAATAACAATTTTACAATTAATCATATATTTGCCTCAGAAGCTGTCTTTTTAATCCATATGAGCAATTTCCACTTTGCCTACTAATTTGGAAATGACCTCAGTGAAATATGGCTTTTATTCATGCCCTCTTATTCCATGTCAGTTTTCTCAAACTTGCATAATCGTAGGTTTCCTGAAGTGCCTGTAACAGCTATTACCATGTGAGTGAATATCCTCTAGAGTCCCAGAATGCAACACAGTCACAGCTAAGGTGGCACTCTACAGTTTCATATTTTGCCTAGGGTTAGAATTTTAAAGAAAACCAATTCCCCTGGGTTTCCTCACAAGTTATACTGTCTATTTAAAAAGAACTTACATATCTTAGGTATTGTTCAAAGAACCTTTAATTCCCTTTATTTTGGTGTATGATTGATGGGTGTAATATGGATTATAGAGTATACAGCTTGGCCTTACTCCAGATGTGCACCTTTCAAAAAAGTGCTAGCTCCACTTGGCCATTTTCACTTCCTGAACTTCAAAGGTAAATTGTAAAAGAAAGAGCAGATAACTTTTTTTACATTTTACATATTTGGTAATTCATTCATTGCACTTTCAGAAACTGGTATTGTCTAGTCTGGCAAAATTCATTTTCCCTATTTTAATAGCTGCTAAGGATAGTGTACTTTAGGCAAATTCAGGCTGATTTTTGGAGCACAAGGGAGCAGTCATTTTAGTTAGCAGTGTGCTAAGATCATTTACAATTTCCAAAAGTACAATATCCAAAGAAATGTCAGTCACATTACATCCAAGTAGCATAAAGGTATGCCAACATTCTCTCCAATGTGCGTGTTTTAAATGCAAACAACTTCACCTTACATACGTCACTCTCTCAAAGTACATAATAACTGGTGAGCGCCCCCTAAGAATCATGCAGCACACAATATCTCTTATCAGTTATCTGTGACTTGTCAAATTTGGAAATGAACTGAGGGATGTAATTACAAGCTAGTACATGTACCATTACATGACCATCTACTACCACATGTAGGATGTTTTATGTTGCAATTTGATTAGACTGGGTTAAATTGAGATGATTACCACTTATACTGTTTACTCCAAATCACAAGGTGTTGAAATACCTGCAGGAATAGCCAGACAAGTGCAAGGTGCTGGCAGTCTATATTGTGACTGCTAAAGTTTTCCAAACTAGGTCATTTTGCTGTTATAAGGATCAGAAAAAAACAGCATATTACTCAGCTTCTAGAATCATGTATATAAAAAGCTCTGGAGTCCCAAATTAATAAGTGATTTGATAAATTATCAAGGAAATAAATAAATCAACAAAGAAAAATATTAATTTTTAAAAATATTTTTGCCATGGAGTTTTGCTGGTTTTTTTTTGTAAATACGAATCTCAGAGTACTGTATATTTAGATGATGTTTTTTGTTACATCAGATTTTCATGCATCAGGAACATGATGTTGCATCATTGTTAACTAAATTTGATTAACTAACACTGAAAAATGGGAAGAAAATTCAGTTGCAGATCATACAAATTTTTCTTGTGTTGGCCACAGTTATAACTATAATGACATCTTAAATCAATAAATTTACATCTGCAAGTGAACATTATATTTTCACTTCTTTTGTTCCTCTCTTCTTCCTAAATCTCTCTCACTTCTTCTGTGTTATCAAAAGAGCGAAGTCACATCTTCCATTTTTCTGACTAGTTTCAACCACTGTTTGAGTCATTTTTCATCACAATTACATAGGGTTATAACACGAGACAGTCTGTAAAACTTGTAGTTTTAAAAAAGCAAAGAAGTTTCATAATATAGTGCAACTTCTCAAGACAGAAACCTCAGTAAACTTAAATCCACTTGAAATAGAATAAAAATGTTTCTGGCCCCATTTTCCCTTTTTTAATTTCAATCAATTTTAACTTAGTAAAAGGATACATTTTTACTAAGAAACTGAAATTTCCAGTCCAAAAATGTAAATTTTACAATAAAAAGAACACTAAGAATTGAAACTTAATTGTCAAAATACAATGGTCTATGGACACCCTAAAGCCACGCAAAAGAAATTCCAACATAAAAACACATATACAGGCAATTAAATCCATATTATCACCGATTCTCTGACAGGCTACTGATGTTTTGTCAAAACCTATGAGCAGTTACTTGGATGACAGAACCCATACATGATACCTCATTCTTAGGTGAAACTAAAGAACCTCAGTAAACTGAAAACCCTCAACAACAAAAAAAAAAAAACTGAATTAGGTCCCAAGGGATGTAGGTCTTATTTGGTTCAGCTACATTTTGCAGTTCAAAAGCTAGCTGGTTAAACTGATGGCAGATAAAGTTAAGCACTGTACCAAGTTTACTGAAATTCCACCTAGCAGTTTAGGATGTGATGGACAGATTAAGGCCAAGTGAGACTGAGATTGACCACCAGGTTGATGTCTGCTTCAAAGCCAAGTGCAATAGCAGCTGGCCAAAAATGTCTGAGTCAGCAGAATGCTTTCTTTAAAATTTCTTCTAGCTCTGTTGATTGCATATATTATGAAGACAAATGTTTCAAGGTTTCTCCAGTTTTTCGTACCTTCATCCATATTTGATGGGATCAACATTATTGTCAAATATTGATAGGCCTCTATGTCTAGATGCTTTCTGTCTGTCATGTTGTCCAGTTCTGTTTAGTAGGTTTTTGAGATAAAGTTGTATATATTTTTACAAATTTTAGTAATGGCCACAATAACTGATGGAGGCCTAATTTCTATCAGTGTAAAAGACCTTCAAAGAAAAATGCTTCCTGTCAGATTTGGTCAAATTCTGCCAAGCGATTATTTAGATGGAGTTATTAGAACTTTTTTTTAACCTTATTTCAATTTTTTTTTATTATTTAGGAATGTTGGCCATATCTGATGGCAGATTGACATCATTTGTACAAATCTGGTCAAATTCTGTTGAGCAGTTTTTAGGAAAAAGTGTTTAAAATCTTGTCTGTTTTTATCAACAGTGATCTTATTTGATGGTGGATTGTCATCATTAAAACAAAGCTGAGAGACCTTCATGCTATGTTTTTTTTTCCAATCTGGTGTAATATTGTGAGGAGTTTATTCATAGCTATTTTTTAAAAAGGTTTTCTATTTTTAGAAATGGTAGCTATATTTGATGGCAAATTAACATCATCTGAACAAACTTCAAAGACTATCAAACCCTGATGCTCTCTGTTGAATTTGGTCAAATTCCACTGAGCTGTTTTTGAGACAAAGTTGCTTTTAAGTTTTTATAATTTTTAGTAATGTGCCCATATGTAATGGCATATTGGCAATGTTTGTACAAAACTGTATGCCAGGATGCTTTCTGTAAAATCTGAACATATCCAAGTGAGTTAATTTGATCATATCCAAGTGAGTTGATTTGGTCATATTCAAGTGAGTTGATTTGATCACGTTCGAGTTGATTTGGTCATATTCAAGTGACTTGATTTGGTCATATTGAAGTGAGTTCATTTGGTCATATTGAAGTGAGTTCATTTAGTTATATTCAAGAAATTTGATTTGGTCATATCTGATGGTGGATTGGCTTCATTTAATCATGTTTTGTGTTAAATTTGGTCAAATTCTGTTCCATAGATTTTGAGAAGAAAAAAAATTACTGCAGTAGTTTCAAAGACATAAAATAGTTCTGGAGATGAAAGAAACCAGAAAAATGAAAGAATGCAAGGATACCTTCATAGGATTTAGCTCATCTTCTTCCTTCTCTTTTCTCTCCTTTTCTGCCATTTCTTGTGCTAGTCTCTCTGCTTCGAACAACCTTGTTGCACCTGCTTCCAGGGCATAATCAGTTCTCTCCAGATCTGTCTGTAATTAAAAGATACATGATATTGTTATAACCAAATTAACATTATAAATATTGCAATGTTTTATCTATGTCAAAGATGGGTTTTCTGTGCATTAATTTAAAACGTACCATTTTGGTACAAAATCTGAAAATGATGACCTATCATTTTATGTGAATGAATTAGGCTTTCAACGATGCCATTCTTGAACAGTCTACTGACCAGCAAACAGTTAATTATCATTTAATGATACACAATATGTACTTGCTTGTAAGTTGAGTCAAACTGCAAACAACAAAGATCCTGATTTGCTATTGCATAATGTGCCTGCAGATCATGAACTATGTTGTTTGTTCTACTGATTATTCCTAACAAACTACACAGACCCAATCTGCTGGCACATTATGCAATGGTAGATTTGAGTCTGTGCAGTTTGCAGTTGGACTTGACTTGTAAGTGAGTATTTATGGTACTGTTTCGAGTGTACATTGATAATTTTACTTTAACAACATTAAACAGTAAAAGATACATGGTGTTCTTGTAACCCAATTAACATTATAAATATAGCATTGTTTGAACTACACGCCAAAGATGGGTTTTCTTTGCATTAATTTGAAACGGACACAATCTGAAAATGAGGATCTGTCATCATTTTATCTGAACCAATCTGACATTAATATATGCCATTCTTGCATACCATCTACTGACCCATAATCAGTTATTCTTTGTTTAAAGACATACTGTTTTGAGCAGCTGAGTATGCTCAAGAGAAATTGTTTTGAGAATGCGTAAGACATACTTTTTTTGAATATGCTAAAGACATACTATTTTTGAATATGCTAAAGACATACTGTTTTGATTATGCTAAAGACATACTGTTTTGATTATGCTAAAGACATATTGTTTGGAGAATGCTAAAGTCATACTGTTTTGAGTATGCTAAAGATATACTGTTTCGATTATGCTAAAGTCATACTGTTTAGATTATGCTAAGTCATACTGTTTTGAGTATGCTAAAGACATACTGTTTTGAGAATGCTAAAGACATACTGTTTTGAGAATACTAAAGTCATACTGTTTTGATTATGCTAAAGTCATACTGTTTTGATTATGCTAAAGTCATACTGTTTCGATTATGCTAAAGTCATACTGTTTTGAGAATGCTAAAGACATACTGTTTGAGAATGCTAAAGACATACTGTTTTGAGAATGCTAAAGTCATACTGTTTTGATTATGCTAAAGTCATACTGTTTCGATTATGCTAAAGACATACTGTTTTGAGAATGCTAAAGACATACACTCTTATGTCCTCAATAACTAATTACAATCATCGTGTTTAATTTTCTTCCATGATATAATCCTAGGAGTTATGTCTTGCCTTCTTTCCTAACTGACACAGATATGTTAACTTTCTTAAAACAACTTTACCCTTCACTAATCTAAGAGTGGGGAGGGGTACATGAATATGAAAGACCAGTGTTCACTCATTCTACAGTTCAAATATGATAGCTACCATTCCCATTATTTGGAAAGTTTCAATGCAATCCACCAAAAGCTGCAGTACTAGTTTTGCTACCAACCATTGTATGATCAAAGTGATTCACTGATATACAGATCTTGTCATGGCCAAAATATATATATATATATATATATATAACCTATATTTATAAACCCTCTACACAATTTGGCTATTTACTCTAGAATAAAACTAATTCTGCAAAAAAAATTTTTTCATTTAGCCACAATGACCTTGACATTTGACTATTTGACTATCAAACCAGTAGGACTTTTCCATACCTTAAATGCAAGCCTTCAAAAATGTTTGGTCAAAGCAAGTGGTCTAGAACTGAAGTTACAATGCAAAAAGCCAGTTTTCTTGTTTTAGTCACAGTGACTTTGATCTTTCAGCCCAAAATTAGTAGGGTCCTTTCTTAAACTGCATGTCATTCACAAACTTTGGTGAAGGGACATGGCAGAAAACTAAAATGTTTGTGCAGAAACCATTCTTCTTCATTTAGTCACAGTGACTACTACAACTTTTGATTTTACTGAAAGGCTTCTTCAATCTTCCAAGTGCAAGCCATTCACAAAGTTTGGTCCAGGTTTGTGTTAGGTAACTGCTGCTAATATCCTGAAAAACCATTTTTTGTCTTTCACTCACCTTGACATTTTGTCTTTCACTCACCTTGACATTTTGTCTTTCACTCACCTTGACATTTTGTCTTTCACTCACCTTGACATTTTACCTTTTGGCCTTGAAATCAACAGGTTTCTTCCTTACACTAAGTGCAAGTTATCCACAAAATCTGGTCCAAGTCTGTGAAGCAAAACTAATGTTATTGTGCTGAGAACATTTTTCTTCTTTCAGTCAGAGTGACATTTGACATTTTGACTGCAAAATTGATAGGCTTCTTCTTTACCCTAAGTAGAGGTTTTCAACAAAGTTTGGTCCAAATATGTGATGTAAAACTGATTTTATTGTATGGAAACTCTTTTTCTTTCTGAAGTCTAAGTGACCTTAATCGTAGATTTTATTTTAACCCAGTATCAATAGTTTTCTTGTTTTCTACCATTCTGCAGAACTACAATTATTATGCAGACAAGAAAAAGTTACAGACAACAGCATGGCATAGAAAGCTCTGCCAAATTCAGACATATAAGGTATTCTACTAAACAGTAAAAACAATTTCTTGCATTGGAGGAACTGATGAGGAAAAGTCAGAACCATTCCATCATGTCCCCCTTCTGGAAATTAACACTGCAGTGAACTTAATTTGGGTGGGTTTATAACAAATGATATGGTGGTTTACCTTAAAAGCTATTTCTGATACACATCTTGGGCACTTGATGTAAAACCTGAAAATCCTGAGTCCAAGGAAATCCTCGTTGTCCACATTTTCTTTACGGGAGTTGAACTTCTTCCCTTTGTAAATATACTCTCCACATGTATTGCATCTGAAATTTAACAAAGAAGACTTAATGCTAGTAGCTGATATTACTAATTTCCTAAAGAAACCATAAGGCTGTATTGTTGCTGTTGTTACATTCGGACTAACAGCCAAATGAAAGAGCAGCTGGCCAAGAAATCTTGGTCAGTAGGATTCTTTTTTCTTCCAATGCTAGATTACATATGAAAACAATTTTTTAAAGGATTCTAAATTTTTTTTTTTTTTTTTAAAATCTTCATTAATATGGGGTGGAATACTGTGCTGGTTCAATACTGAGAGGCATTATACCCAAACACTTTGTGTCAAAGTTGGCTGAATTTTGCTTTTACATTGTTTTAGATAGAGTTGTGTAAATGTTTTTACACCTTTAGTAGTGGATTGGATTCATTCTGTACAAATGTGAAGCCCTCCACACCAGGATACTTATGTCAAATTTGGTCTCATTTTCTGCTGCCAGGTGCTTCAGAAGTCAATTATATGTTTCTACTTTTTAAACAGGTACATGCATCAAAATCTTCACATAATACATGCATATTAAAAAAGAACTGTCAAGACTTACATGTATGATGAGTTTGGATATTTGATGCATCAGCAGAATGCTTAAAATACATGAGACCTTGCTTACCTCACGTTAAATGGTGTCATTAATACAACAGACCTTGCTACGTCATGTTAAATAATGCCATTAATACAACAGACCTTGCTTACCTCATGTTAAATGGTGTCATTAATACAACAGACCTTGCTTACCTGTTAAATAGTGTCATTAATACAACAGACCTTACTACCTCATGTTAAAATGGTACCATTAATAAGAGGCCTTGCTTACCTCATGTTAAATAATGCCATTAATACAAGTGACCTTGCTTAACTCATGTTAAACGGTGCCATTAATACAAGAGATCTTGCTTACCTCATGTTAAACGGTGCCATTATACGAATGTTGAATACATGATTCCTTGCTTGTTTGCGCTTTGGGATTTTGGATGGATCAAAATCTGGTGGATAGTATTTCTGAAATAAAAAAGTAAAATGCTGAATAACATGACTCAAATAAGCAAATATAGGGCCCGAATTTAACTTTTTTTGGAAGAAATATTCTACCTGCAATTTTTAAAACCTGGTAACCGATATGCAATAAGAACATGCAGTAATAACAATTCTGAAGCCAAACACTATATTTCCTATAAAATGCAACTAACAATTTTAATCAATAGGATGTTTAACCAAACAGCAGAAGCTTGGTCTGACTGTGATGTGTGTAGTTAACTTCATGATAGCAAAAGGTAAAGGTAATAGTCTGTAACTAGGTTAGAATAATATTTCCATCTTGTACAAGCAATGATCACATGTACTATGATTTCTTCAGGATTTTCAAAATGAAGAGTCCTCATTCCTCTGGCATTTACATAAGGGGCAATTTAAATATTTTATTAAGGGTGGAGGGGGGCAGTTTTTACATGAGATCAGTATCTATTATTAGAGCCCATAAAGGACTGAACATTTCAACAAATATTTGTCTGATAAATAGCTTGTAATGAGGAAGAATTAAACTTGCATATGTTTATCATCATTATTGGCACTGGCAGTGATCCCAATACCACTATGTTGTATGCATCAGAATGGTGTGGAACTGGAGACATTACTACTGAATACTGAAAACTGCACATCTGCCATTGCAATACAATGCAATGCCTCACTAAATGCAGTAAGGAGGATGCATGTAGTAACCAGATAATCACTGAAAGTGTCTCTTTTCTCAATTACAAAGTCATTTATTAAGCGCTTAATTATGGAAGTTGACTTAGAATCATGCACTTCAGAGTTCTCCAGGATGCCGAAATCTGTGCAAAAGTATGCATGTTTTTCATTTTTGGATGTCAGTGAAATTCTTTTATTTGATCTGTTTATTCAAACAGATTATCAGCCATATAGGGCTAACGAAACAAAAAAGTTTGTACAATTGTAATGGAATTAGGTGAAGCTGCATAGCTTAGATCTTTGCAGACAGGGGGATTAAGACACCTGTTAATCAATTGTTTGTGCCTAAAAATCATTTTGATCAAAAGACTAATTACACATGTGTGCTTTTGAAAACCTCTCTTTGATAAACATTATTCATACCAGTTTTAATCAATTTGATTATAAATCCTCATGCAAAGTTTGGAATACTTGCACTTTATCATATTTGTGTTTAGAAAAATTAAACCACAATTTTGGGACATATTTTGTTTCTTGGAGTAATACAAAGTCTAATGTTAATTATCATCAAATCAGCTTTGGTACCAAGTACAACGCTGCACAGATGAGCATGATTCTTGTGAGACTGGCCAACAGAAATTTGTAGATGCATCTGTTTTTATAAAGAAAACAGAATGAAAAGAGACTAGAGATTTGTGAAATGTATCAGTGAATAGGACATTATTCTCATTGGTCAGTGAATGGGAAAAGAATGGAACATTATTTGCTTTATGCATATGGTTTCGTAACTGTGTACAGAATAAATGTATTGGCGACCCAAGGAACACCAGGTCCAGAACTTGAGGATTTTTATCCTATATCAACTGTGGAGAAATTTGTTAAAGTTTGTTTACGAATAAAGTAAATTTAGTATAAAGATGAAATGGAAAAAAGTGAATGGAATATAGTTATTTGTTTCTTCTTGATTTGAAACTGAATTAGGCAAAATTATATCAATTAATATTGTAAGGATTCCTAAGATTTCTTCTGGCTGCACACAAAATTAAATTACAGCAAGGAAAATGCATTGGGAATTGTTATAGCTGTAAAATCACAATGACTAAGGTTATGAAATGCCTTAATTTTTCATTCACTTATTGTTTTACTAAATATTTTACAATGAAAGAGCTTTAGCAATCTGATGAAATACATTTTGGTGACACAACAATACACACTGAATGAGTATTAGAAATTTGATAAAATATATGTTGGTGACACAATAATACACAGATAATGTACTGAATTACTGCATGAAAAAAGGTATTGTTAGTGGGAATTCTAGTTTTTGGGCTCTGACTTCTTCCCAGTATGAGTCCTGGACTGCAATGTTCTAAATCCTTTGGGGAACCCTGCACTTACATGATCAGATTAAGCTTTGCTGTCTAGATCTGTTTTTAATTAGTCAGTTCCGACTATTACCATTATATGTCATAGTCAGACAGATGCTTATCTTTCAATGCTCTGTATCATTATATGTCATAGAAAAATTGTGCCATGATTTTGGGATTTATTTTGTATGTCAGAAGAATACAAACTCCCACGTTGTCATAAATCATAAAATCAGCTCTTTTTGGTGTCATGACAGACATGCCTTTGTTTTCTCTCCTGATGGGAAATTTTACATAATTTCTTTGCTAACAGCAAAAGGCTGTAGGTGAGCTTCATTCTCATGAGACTAGTCGACAGAAATTAGTCAATGCATCTAGTTCTGACAAGGAAAACAGAAAGCCAAAGAGACTGAGAGGTTTGTGGAATGAACTGTGTAATAGGATATTCCCATGGGCCAAAAGACAAGAAAACAGTGGAATATTGTTAGCTTTATGCACAAGGTGTTGCAACTGTGTAAGAAATAAAGCAATGGCAACCACAAAAGAACACTGAACTTGCAAAGTTTAACATGATCACAGCAAAACAAAGGGCCATGCACATTTAAGACAAGAAACTGTAACAAAGTTGATGAGGGTTATGGAGGAAGGTCCAGAACTTAAAGATCCTAAATGAGTAAACCTATGTGGAGAATTTTATCAAAGTATATGCAAAAAGTGAATGTAGTATGAAGTGTGCTTAAAGATGAAATGAACAAAACGTGAATCATTTCATCTTCCAATGTCTTGAAAAATTGATGGATCTGAAATGGAATGATGCTAATTAAATAATTTAGAATGGCAAGGTAAAGGTACTGAGAATTGTTACAGCTGTAACATCACAAACAATCACAATTACCATGGTTGTCAGCTGACTTAATTTTTTCAATAATTTATTTTAATAATAAATATTTCACAATGAATGAGTATTAGCAATCTGATAACATATATATGCATATTGGTGACACAATAATACACACATAATGTTCTACATTATTGCAACAGAAAAACAAGTATTATTATTGGGACTGCAAGTTTTAGTGCTGGGACTGCAAATTTTGTCAAGAAAGCAGTTCTATATATATATATATATATATATATATATATATATATATATATACACACACACACACACACCGGTTCGACTTTTCTGTGCATCTAAAGTTCCGTCACCAATATTGGTGCAAAAACCATACTGAATTTGACCGATTGACAAAAATAAAATACTGCAATGCTTGACATTTGAAAAGTGGCAAGTGTCACCAGCAGATTCAGTTAATACAGATTTTGCACACATGGGATACTACCCTTGTGTTTTCATGACTCAGGATATGTCAGCCTATTCTGTGCATGGCTTTGAAAAGATGTAATGTTAAAGAATTGGGCTATGTAAGTAAAACTCATTACTTTGGACTCTTTCTGTCAGCATTTCAGCTGAGGAACTAGGTTAGGTTTATATCTGGTTTTACAAAATTCAATGTAACAATGCCACTAAATGGCAAGAGATTTTAAGCAATTGAAACTGCAAGTAACAAAATTAGTAAAAGTTCAATATTTTATAACTTTAACCTATTACATTTATTATAAAGAGAAACAACAATGAATATGCTATAATGTGTTTACAATGTCTCATTTATGGAAAAAAAAACAAAACAAAAGAATTTAGAAACAGACTATAAACCCAGGAATTTCTTGTTGTTGTTATAGGGTTTAACGCCATTTTTCAGCACAAGATAGGCTATACATGGCGGCCAGTATTAATGGTGGAGGAAGAAGCCTGGAAAACCACGGGAAGAACCACCGACCCACGAGAAGCTACTGGCAGGCTTTCTCACGTACCCACGTTAGCCGAGCCTGGACTCGAACTCACGCAGACAGAGGTGAGATGGCAGTGATCCGTAACGATCAGCGCTTTAGACCACTCGGCCACTCGGGGCCCCCAAGGAATTTCTTGAGAGGCAGCAAGTTTGACAAGTTGGATATCAGACGATAAAGTAGGTGTCTGACAACTTCTTGCAAAATTAGAAACTTGGATTAAGGTGTAGTATAAACCAAGGTGTAGATTTCTATCTTTTAAATAATGTATTTACTTGTATGATTTGACAAGAGAAGTATTAAATAGGTTTTTCTGGGTTACAAGTTGTAGGTCATGGAGTGAGTCTTCATGTTCACATTTAGAAATCACATTTTCAGATGCATTTAGAATAGAAATGTGGGATATTTTTGTACACTCTATGAATATAACTTTCCTTAATGAAAGGATGATTGTTTGTTCTTAATATAAATTGGATTTTCGAGCAAAAACACATGATCCAGTGTTTACAGAAATGATGTATCAATGTGCAGAATTACTCGACGTACAGAATAGGCCAATACAGTTTTATTTATATATATATATATATATATATATATATATATATATATATATATATATATATATATACCACCATGTCAGCCAATTCTGTGCATCGGGTAATTCTGTGCAAGATATGTCATTTCTGTAAACATTGGATCACATTTATTTTTGGTCAAAAATCCATTTTGTATCATGAAAGAAAGATCGTACTTTAATAAAGAAAAGTGATATTCATAAAGTGTACAAAAGCATCCAACATTTTGACTCGAAATGCATATGAAAATGTGATTTTTAAATGCCAACATGAAGACCCACTCCATGATCTTCTTTACCCCGTAACTCAGAAAATCTTATTTACTATGCATCTTTTAGAATCATACAAATAAATACATTATATAAAAGATGGAAATGTACACCTTAAAAAAATTCTGCATCTTAATCCAAGTTTCCAATTTTGCAAGAAGTTATCCCAACGTACAAAATCGTCTGCTACCCAACATGTTAACTTGCCACTACAGTATAAACTGTCATGAGCGACCACCTATCATTTCCGACCACAATCGTAATGCATGGATCGATTTTATTATATAAACGCTCTGTTATGAGCGACCACCTGCTGAACGTGACCAGCGACCACGATTTCTTGGCAAAATATGCATTTCGACACTGCTATGAACGACCACATCGCAAAAAAACAGAGATCAACACCACTGACCTTGACTTAATCCTTTGTAAACACGAGAGCTCAGCTACCAGTTTTGTGAAATTTACAAGTCCAGCGTATGGCGTCATTTGTAAATTGCAGTAAACCAGACTAAAGTACATTTCACTAACCGCCATTGTAGTGCCGAAGTCATGTCCCCAAAACCTGATCAAAACCGAAATACATCTAGTCATTATTACATCAACACTAATGACAATGGCAGAACCTCTGATGAAAAAAAGAAAAATTCTAACACTGGAAGAAAGAATTAATGTAATTGAAAGAAGTGAAAAAGGAGAGACCGCTCGCAAAATAGCAGCTAGCTTAAACGTCGGTAAAACGCAAGTTCAGAGTGTTATCAAAGACAAGGAGACCATTAGAAACAAATGGCAGAAAGGTGCACAAGCACAGAGGAAATATGCCATGGCACGATGGACATTGTATGGAAATCTAAACGAGCGAGTATGGGAGTGGTTTTGTGTTGCAAGGAGTAAAAACATACCAGTAAGTGGAAAGCTGATTCAGGAAAAGGCAATTATTGTCTCAGCAGAACTGAATTATGATGACTTTGCTGCATCAAATGGATGGCTGGAGGGCTTCAAAAATAGATACAATATCACAGCAAGTGTGCTCAGTGGAGAATCAGCTGATGTGAATTTACAGACAGTTGATGACTGGAAAAAAAGACTACCTTCCATCACTGAAGGGTATAACCTATGTGATATTTTTAATGCTGATGAAACAGGACTATTTTACAGAGAACTACCTGACAGATCCCTAGTGCAGAAAGATGATGTTCACAAAGGAGGGAAAAAAGCAAAGGAGAGGTTGACACTTGTTAGGATGTAGTGCAACTGGATAAAAACTGGACCCCTTAGTTATAGGCAAATCAAACAACCCAAGATGTTTTAGGTCATTTAATTTAAGATCTTTGGGTGTTGCCTATAAATCCAACAGAAAGGCTTGGATGACATCAGACATCTTTTGTAACTGGCTTGTAGCTATCAACAATAAAATGAAAAGGAAAAATCTCAACATTTTAATTCTCATAGACAACTGCAGTGCACACCCAGATGTTAAGTTTAGCAATGTAAAACTGGTCTTTCTGCCCCCAAATACAACATCTAAACTACAACTCTGTGATGCAAGGATAATTCAGGCTGTAAAAATTAATTATCGGAAGAAACTGCTGTGACATATTCTTTCCAAAATGGATGAGTGCTCTACAGCAACTGATATATCTAAGACTATCACTGTTCTAGATGCCATTTTATGGATTAAGTCAGTGTGGGATGCTCTGTCTGCATACGCCATAGAAAGGTGCTTTGCCAAGTGTAGCTTTTCTGTCAGTGTAGAAGCCATAAAGCCAGAGAGCAAAGAGAGTGAACAAGACGTGCATCCATCAATGGAACTTCTTCTCAATGGCATGACATTGGAAGAATATGCTGATATGGACCACTGTCTAGAAACTGCTAATGATTTCTCAGGGCCAGGCTGGGGGAAGGATATTCTTCAGAGAGGTAAATCGGGTACTCCTCCAACTGCTGACAGTGATAGTGACAATGAGTCATTTATTGGTGAAATTCTGCCTCAGGTTATATCACATTCTACAGTCATAGAACATTTAAAGGTGATTAAAGAATATGCTTTACAACATGGCAATCCCAAACTTTTCTTCTTTGCTCAGAAATGGAGATACATGTTCAGACCAATCAGCTGAGTAAAAAATGTGAACAAAGAAGTATAATGGATTTATTAAAGAAAAGTGATTAAGTGCATAGAATAAGATATATACATCATAGTTAACTGTGCAGTTTTTGTTACATGTGAAACAACTCTAAAATTTATGGCCATGTGAAGTTACCTTATGGATAGGATAAATATTACCTTTGTTTATTTCACAAATCATATACTAATACATGTACATATTCATGTGATGTTCAAATATAAATTTGATTCACGTTGTTTGATAGATGTACACTGTATATCTTTATCAAATAAAGTTATTTTGAGAGGAATATGATACATGTACAGTGAGTATGGGTATTTTTTTTCTTCTTCAACATCGCTAACTATTGACCATGGAAACCAGTCCATTTTCATACACCTGTTATGAGAGACCACCTGTCTTACGAGACCACTTTTGCTTGGCAGAAGAGGCGGTCTCTCATAACAGGTTTTACTGTATAACGGGACTCTCAAGAAATTCCCTGGCGTATAGTCTTTCTAAATTCTTTAGTAATTTTGCCCAATAAACAAGACGTAAACACATTACATCCTATTCATTGTTATTTCTCTTCCACATAATAGCTTAATATTTTGTAAAATGTTTAACTTTACTAATTTTTTTACAAGATCTGTATAGTTTGCTTAATATCTCTTGCCATTTATTGGTATTGTTACGTTGAATTTTGTAAAACTAGCTGTAAACCAACCTAATTACTTGACTGAACTGCTGATAGTAACAGTCCAAAGTAATATTTCATTTCTATAGCCCAACGGAATCATGGATAAACATTACATCTTTTCAAAGCTGTGCGCAGAATAAGCTGACATATTGAGAGTCATGAAAAAGTTGGGGGGTATCCCGTGTGTCCAAGATAATATTATTTTGAACAGAATATTCTGGTGACAACTACCTCTTTTCAAATGGTAAGCATTGCAGTATTTTATTTTCGTCAGTCGGTCGAATTCGGTATGCGTTTTGCTTCAATGTTGGAGACAGAAACCTTACGCGTGCAGAAATGCCCGACAGCATTGTGTGTGTGTGTGTGTCTATATATATATATATATATATATATATATATATATATATATATATATAGAGAGAGAGAGAGAGAGAGAGAGAGAGAGAGAGAGAGAGAGAGAGGACTCAAGTTATTAAACAATGAAACAGAAAGAATCAAAACCAACATGTCTAATAAAATTAACAATAATTTAATTTGTCCACATTACAAAGTGAAAATTAAGGAGAAATAACGTGAATTAAATCTACAAAGATCCTAGAGACCAATTCTCGCCGCGTACCAATTGTCGCCATATTAACAACTCGCGACCGCACGCAAAGTTTTGGTTCCTGTTTAAAAAATAAAAAGAGTGATTATAGCTGACAAGCCCGATCGAAAATAAGCATCCGATAATTATTATTAACAGAGTTACTATTATTATGGCGACAATTGGTACGCGGCGAGAATTGGTCTCTAACCAGTATGTCTTATCACAAGTCGTAAAGTACAGAACGTTTCGAATGAATTCCAGAAGTCTTGAATGTCCTGATGTACCAATAGCCTTGAATATATATTTTCTCTATAATTATGTCAATTATCGGATAATCTTGCACAAGTAATGTCTATGAGATTCAAGAATCAGTTCATACAACGGATTTCTACCCTCGAAAATTGATGACATATCAGTTATCGTGTCTGATTTCTTCACAATTCCAAGTAACTGTGTTTTGTGACATTACTGAAACATATCTAGTTGCGTTTCACAAGTAACTTACATTGAGAACTTTTCTTTCTGACATTACTGAAAATTTTGTTGTGCGTTGAACTTCTACGTCCCCACAGGTTGAAAATTTTTCACAGCCTGAAACCCGTCTAAACGTATCACAGACTTGAAGCCGACCCGGAACCTACACCTCTACCCTACGCCTCACAAAGCGAATATCGGTTGATATTGTAACTAGAACTACCTCAGGTGAACCACAAACTACGCACAGAGGGCTTATGTCGATAATAGGACAAACTTGTAAGGTTGAGAAAGAAGTTGGGATGGAAAAAGTTTAAGAAAAATGCAAAGATTAGCTGGCTTAGTTCGTTTGTTTTCGGCACTGTATGAAAAAGATAAGAAAAGCCATATATGTAAATAGAATTTAAATTATAAACGGATACAAATATAGGAAAAAATAAAGAAGAAATATCTACGGGTGTGAAAAGTTTGTTTAATTCCAAATTCCCATTTAATTTTATAATAATTTATATTTTTTAAAAATGCTTATCATCAGACATTCATAGTTGAGATTTCCATTACATTTATTCATATTTTCTACGAAATTTACACACTTTTGAAAGGAATGAGTTCTAACAGTTCTGGTTGAGAAAATGCTTGAAACTATAGACCAGTACATTTGAAACAGTCAGTTCCCCATAGATCTCAGTACAGGAGAACTTCGATTATCCGGCACCCGATTAACTATCAGTCTCTATTAACCGTCAGTACGTCAAAATATTAAGAACAGGTACATGTACATATGTATATATTATGATTTTTTGATGACCCGGTCTGTTGTATATTACTTTTGATGTATATATTCTGTTATCCGTCTATTCTCATATCCGTCATGGTCTCGGTCCCGCACCCTGACGGATAATCGAAGTTCTACTGTACTTAACATATATGCGGGGTTATTCATCAAGCGCTAATGTGACTTTTTTTTAATGAACCTTATTTTCTTTTAAAATCGACTTTTCTCCAAAATTTACCATTAGAATTACATAAAGTTTTAATATAGTATAATTCAGTTTAAAATCATGTTTACAAATAGCATATTAACATAACTTGGTGTTTGTTGTTGAACAGCATAATTTCACATCTTTAATTTTTGGGCGCAGAAAATACTTTGTAAATAATATCATATATGATCAATAAACAGAATAATTTCAGATATGTTATGTGAACAAAATGACCTTACACTTGATGTGTAGAAGAAAATATCATATTGTCGAAAAGGCAACATGTAACTATTCTGTTGTAAGAGCAGATGAATTTCAGCAATAACATGTGGTTAACTTTTCAGTACTTCATTGTATAGTAAGGTATCAGATACTTGGCTTTATATACAAGTCCCTTTACTGATCCAGACTCCACTCGGTCTGTCTCTGTGACAATATGCTCTATGAAACTTATGCCTGGATGACTGCCACAGTTCCTTTAGCCACCAGTTGGATAACCCGTTGTCATCTTCTTCTTCAGAAAGGCGTAGTCAGTTTTGGTCACACTTGGGAGGAGTCTTTCTCCAAGTAGGATATGCTTGATGAAATTTTGTCCGTGGCGGGATTCTGAAGACGTGTTTGATAAAAAATGTGCCCAGAGGCGTATCGCAGCAATGGTGTGGCTTCCATATCAACCATAGATAAATACTGATTTCAACTTCTTCTCCAAAACGATTGAGCCAAGTTTGACCAAATCTGTTTGGAAATACCCAATTCAAATAATGCATGGGATAGCTTCCCTAGCAACGGTCTTGCTTCCTAAGCATACACGTGAAAAGCTTTTACTCCCCAAACCCTACAATTTCTTTATAACGGCGGATTAAATTTAAATCAACCTTGGTATTACTATGACATAATAAACCAAAGTTTTGCAAGATGTATAAACCTATTTTCAAAATTTATCTTCAGAATGGCCTTACTAATTCTGAATGTAACATGGTATTAAGGGTTTTTAAGACATTCTTAATCACATTTGTGTTCAGAGGAATTTCCCAAGCAATAGTGTGGCTTACAAAGCTATACCACCAACTGAAACTTTTTACATATGCCTTAACGATTCAAACATATAAAATAATGACTACCAGTATGTTCCGGATGTCAAGGTACAGTTCCACCCAAGAACACTTGGAGGCCGAGAGGCATCATGGATTTTCAAAAATTGACGAAGCTCGTCATTGTTGATGAGATCATTCGTTAAATGATCATCGCCATATGCTAATAAATTATTTAAGAAAGTAAACGGTATCAATATAAATGATTATTTATTTCATTATTAATCTTGTGTCACCGTTCCGTAAGTGTCTGGAAACGCGCGTGCCCAAGGCACGGCAAGCTGTTCCAAAGTAACATGTTGAGTTCTTCTTCTGTACGTAATATTTACTTTGTCTTCTTGTATATTGTTATCAGTTTCTTTTCGTACTGTTGTAAAATGTTTATCAGTATTTGGAATATTGTTCTTTGTTACTTGAGTATTAACTGTAGGATTTAATCCAAATCATTGTGTTGATTCAATGATATTATTTTATATTATTTTATGATATTATTTTCACAACTGTCACTCGGTAATAAACATATACCTTTGTCGCCAACAGCACATTCCAGTTTCACGCTGTTACATAGTTCTAGAATCTGACCATATCTTGATAATCTGAGTCAGAATCTTCCTGTCCACTTTGCTGTCATAGAATGAATAACTCCATTGGACAATGTTCTGAACTAAAACACAAATCACCTGTGACCTGAATGCATTTCCGGATCAGGAATTGGTTCTGATTATAGAGTTAGCAATTTAATATCAAGAGGTTTTGCATTTCTAATGAAAGTTACTTCTTACCACTCTATCCAAAATGATACGAAAGATCGCCAGCATCAAAATATTTTCCATTAAACGAATTCTTGTAGAGTTTATCTAAGTCATTTATCAGTTTCTGATAAAAGTCACTCTGAATAGCTTTAAACCGCTCAAACCTCGCGTATTCTAAAAGTAATGTAAAATTAGTTTTTCTTTTGCAGCGACCATTTATTACCCTTGTTGGACAAAGTTTATATTGTATTGACTTTATCACACTTTGCATGTGTACCGTTATGCTATTTACTGGTAATGTTTTCAAATGTAGTACTTTTCAAATGAATAATATATTTACATATTATGCATATTTAACTCATTCAGTTTCAAATGTGCTGTATTTTCCACATTTGTCACATTATATAAACTCATTATCTTTGAAAACTCAAATGTGTTGATGCTCCTTTTTACTCTGTGTATTATGATTACTGCATTTCTTTTAATGGTATACTATTTTCTGTTTATTTTCAAATGTTAAATGATTCACCGTAGATTTTCTATTTCAAAAGTGCGTTCATTTCACCATTATCCGTTGTATTGCTTAATAAAATCTTTCAGCGTTGTATATCTTACCTTGTTTGCAACACATCTTTAATTTTTATTCATAAAACCATGCCATCTGAGTTGTCTCACTTCAAGTCTTCCGGTTTGTAGACTTCAAGATACTTTAAAATACTGGACTGACTTCAAATATTTCCTCAGTTTGGTAGACAACCTTTTCCAGAAATTATTTTGTATTGAGCATTCTCTTTCACCGACTTTTAATTTAGGTACTACAAATGTACATACTGTCATTTGACCAAATACATTTATCTTTACTTTTGATATTTTCCTTCTTGATGGCTTCTAATGGGGTCACATCCATTGCAACGTGATGATTGCTATGTTAAGCAACTATTGAATTTGGCTAAAGGCCAAACCATCATAGGTTTCATTTTGAGATGAATACCTCTACGCTCTAGTCGATAGAATTTAATTAATCCTTCCCCGAATAGAAACATTTTGAAAAGTATTCATATTTTTCTTTACCAGGAAAACCTTAACGTCGTGTTATAAAGGTATTTCCTTCATAAAAAAAAAATATATTTGTACATGCTATTGTTTTCTAAATACTTCTCAAGCATTGTTTATATCTTCGCCTTTTTCACCTTTACACTATCAGCCCACAAAATATTTCGAGAAAATATAAATCACCGTTACAATTTATTTGCATCCATTGTATTTTCATGTGCTTGCACGTCAACAATTGTTTGCCTGTCTTTGGTCATTCATATGACTAAAAAAAACCCTTTGGTAGGGACATTTTATTGTTTGTTTGTATTTGTATATTGTTTAAGTATAATATTATTCAATTAACAATTCTTTCAATTGGTTATAGTTATTTTCGTTTTGTTCATTATAATTTACTCCCACAATTGAACAAGCCCAATACACTTTATGATTGTCTTCAGGTGTTATCAACAACTTAACCTTCCAAACAGGTTTATTTTCAATAATTTCTAACGTTCTTTTCAGTCCATTCAAAAATATGAAAAAGCTTAGATTTCAGTCAACTTTTGTATATACATGTAGTTGAATCTAAAACAGTTGCTTCTTGCCGAGACAGAATACATTGTTTTAACTCGAATCTTGTCCTTCATGAATACTATCTTTGTTTTTGCCAAATAATCCTAAACTAACCTTATAAAGTTTACAAGATATTGAAATTATTGTTTATGTAGGAAAGGTGTGTGGGGTGATATAACGTTTTGACTGTGAGTCGCATACAGAATAACCTATCCGTACAAAAACTAGGTCAATGTGACCTAATTTTTGCTCCTGAATGACATCTTTGTTGTCAGCCATTCGTTCGTCACATTTTCAATGTATTAGACCCTATTTAACATATACTCATGAAACTTGGTATATAGAGACACCTTGATGAAATTAACTCGGAAATCTATAAACTAGCTCGATTCGGCAAATTTTCACGTTTGTGTGACTTCTTTATTTTCAGCTGTTGTTTTGTTGAATCCCTAATATTTTGGGCCAGATTTCATCAACAAGCATGAAGACTAGCACTTATAAACTATTTAACGTGGAGGCATATCAGGCAGTGTAATCATAAAAAAGCTTGTTTATTGTGACCTAATCTTTTCGTTTGAGTAATTTTAGTGATTTTAGCTATTGATTTGTTACGTCTTCACTATCTTGAACCCTTCTTTTACTTACATTCATGAAACTTGGCATATAGAGGCATCCCAAGAGAATAACTCAAATATACCAAAACCAGGTCAATGTAACCTAATTATCACGCTTGAGTAACTTTAATATTTAAACTAAGTGTTTTTACACTCTCAATATATTACACTCTATTTCACCTATACTTAATGAAACATGCTATGAGGATAAATGTTAAGGAGTGACACTCGACCATTCTAAAAGTAGGACAGGTTTTAGCGACTATGTTTTATTTCCCTATACCAGTTCCAATAACTTCTGCTGTTCTAAATGTGCCCGTCTTAATGACGGGTTCGTGTTAATGATTAACACCTTCTTTTATATTGGTAATGAACAAATGAAGACTTTTGCACTGTTGAATGGTAATCTACAACACAACTAGCTTTAAACAAACTTGTATTATATTTTAAGCATATGGGCCTTATATTTAAATATCGACATTATTGTGTTTATGTTGAACTTGTGAACTATTTCTATTATTTCTCTGAAACTGCTGAAAGCAATACAATTCATTTAATTATTTATTCCGAGGCGGAAGCTATAATCACTTAGGCCACCAATCTGTGTGTGTGTGTGTGTGTGTGTGTGTGTGTGTGTGTGTGTGTGAGAGAGAGAGAGAGAGAGAGAGAGAGAGAGAGAGAGAGAGAGAGAGTAGAAAACATTTTGTGCTGGATTACTAGTAATCTGTGGCTGTTTGCACAAAATTCGGTCTTGCATAAGATTTTCCTTTGTTTTCATTTTGCAAACGTTGTATATATTTGAATATAAAAATATATATGGCTTATTGTAACACCAGAGGAATTAATGAAAAACGTCAGATGATGGCTTTGTTTCTGGTATTGATATTAATTATTAGAAATAGAGAGGTGAGCAATAGAAAATGTGCTATCAATAAAATATGGTATGCCAGTTTTTCGGTGTCTTGTAGGCATTTCTACACTTACCATCTGCAAGATGTAATTTGTATAATAAAAATCAGGTCACCGTTAACAATATTTATAATATTTCAGTTCGCCTTTCCTTTACATTTTCAAGTCTTAGTTTAAGTGTTATAGTGAACAGTTTTCTGATCCTTGTCACTCAATACAGATGAATCCCAAATAAAGGATATATCATCCAGCACATATTTGGAGAAAAAAAATTATAATATTTTTTTTTTGGCTTGATTTTGGAGTCTCATGGTACAGCGCAATGTGACGATTACATGTCGAGGCAATTGGAGTAAACTGCCTTGCCCATGGGCACACCACGGTAACCGATTCGGGCTGGCATGGTGTTAGGATTCGAACTCGCACTTTTCTGGTTGCAAGCTCGTCAGGCACACTAACCATTGAGCCAGTGGCAATATGTTAGGCGCATTTTTTAAATATTTTTTAAAAATCTAGCTAGCTTGAAACTGTTAGCTACACATGGATCTAATGCTCCTTCTAAGTTTTATAAGGCTGTTGAAAGAATCAAGAACAATACCGTTGTAACTGAGACAATTTCAGGCTGAGGTATATGCAAGGTGTGTCATTGCAGTGATTATGAGCATACACTTTACTTCACGATATAAAATCACAGTTTAACCTGTTCTCATTAGCCAATAATTAATGTTAGGTAAATATGCAAGTAGCAGTAATACAAAAGAAAATAGCCAATTTAATGGAATCCAGAATCATACTCGCGTTATAAGAAGTTCAGTGATATGCGGAGGATCTTTATAGTTACGATTGCTATACCCCTTGTCTGCCAGTGTCAACGGAACGATTTTATACGAATGATTTAATAATTGCCATTACTTTATTCAATTTGTGTAATCTACTGTGTATCTAAAGATGTAACATGATAAGCTTGAATTTCTGTTTTTCCAACTACGTTAGATAACTTAGTCGTAATTGCGTCATTTGCAAACGAGACTTGGCGTTCCTCGGAACCAATACCAACTTTTAAAAAAATCTTCTTGAGAACCCTATGAAACTAAAGTTTCCCGACGTTTTATCCTACTAACTCATCTTCAGGGACGACAAAAAGAATAAAGAGGTGTGCAAAAAACACACACATATACGCATCGAACAATCAAATAAATATACAATGCAGTAAATAGCCACAAAGTCATAGGTAATGGGGACATATAAAAGGATGTAACTGTGTGGCAGACAAATTAGAGCAAGTTCATCTTCTATTTCATATTGCAACAAACCAAATTCCTCTATTATCAGTGTCTGAGGAATCACAACGCACACTCCATCAGGTCTACATGTTTAATACCACTTCCTGCTAAGAGTATGAGTATAAAATTGGCTTAAAACGTTTGAAAATGTCACTGTAGTCAAACAGTTTGTAAATTTGACCTTTAACTTCCTCCTTGGTATCCCAGCGTGAATAGGTAAAAATCATATTAATTTCGCTGCTGACTACCATATGGGCAACTAATGTAACGTTGGGTGAGTGTCCCAGTGGTGTAGGAGGATAGAGAATATCGGACAGAGGGACGGACAAACAGACTAGCTGTAATACAAATGGTATCACTATATCCCAGACCCTTAAGCATGGGAATATAAGTATCTGTAAGAATGTTTACATATGAATCAACCTACTTCGAATGATACCGAACTCGGCTAATAACAGACATACATATTACAGATCGATGCGTGGAAAGCAAGCAGAAAAAATATAATTATGTTGCAGGTCTCCAATTTTGGCACAAAACTCCAAGTACAATTTTTACTTCAAAATACACACACACACACACACACACACACACACACACACACACACACACACAAGCACACAAAATAAACAAACAAGAGTGTCAGAGAAGCCTGAAAAAGAGGACGACTGATTAAAAACTCGAGCGATTATTCATTTTGCGTTCACCATATTGCCTAGCTGAGAAGTGCATGACGTAACGGAAAGTGTATTTACGACGTAACCTGGAACGAATTAAATTTGTTGATTGAGCCTGTTATTGATTTTTTTTTCTTCAAAAACTACAGTGGTAAGTACTATTAGAAATATTAAATTTTGTCAATTATATAATCATGTAGGACGACGAGCGCAATGGAGAATGGGCTGTGCATTCTTTACAATTTAATAAGTCACCTGTTTCTCCGTTGTAGATTATTGATAATGAACAATTCGGCATGGGTCGGTGGGGGAACGTACACCAAGTATACAGAAATGGCTATACATTTTGGTAATAGCGATACCCTGTTTCTTTCAATAGCTTACCCTTTAACACTTAATGAGTTTGTGAGAGAAATTACAACGCTAAAAAATCCATACCTTTTTGTCGACAAACTTTGAAGCAGTGCAACTCAGCTGTCACTGATACTTTAACACGAATTCATCGAGTCGAAAGGAAAAGTGGAATTTGTTTAAAACTTTGAGATATTGAACATAAACTGCTTTTCTGCACATAATGCTTGCAAAATAAAAGACGTTTTATTCAGGCCTAAAAAGCAGGAAAAGAGATACAAAAAATGTATGGATGACTGTACTGGTCATATAAAAAATGACGCAGTAGTACATGTCTGTTGGTAATAACAACAACGATAATAATGTCAGTGATGAACATTATGATGATACGAAGCTGATCAGTTTGTAATATTTTCATAGTCTGTATTCATATTTCTTTCTGCACATTGTGTAGTCTATGTACCTATCTGCACCTGCGTTGCTGGGCTGTATTCAATTGAAAATCCCATTTTTACTGTCTTTCTAGGTCCATTATTCTCTAAACATTGAAAGTCTCTACAGATCGTTTTATTTGAAACCTAGATTTTTACTATCGTGATTAAACATATAAATGCATGCAGTCGACAACGGTCGCAGACTCCACCCCACTCCGATGGATTTTGTTTTGGATATCGAAATATACATTCTATAGCCATATACACACTTATTGATCACGAAAGATGATTTCAGATGTGTAAATAAATTGGTCAATGCATTTAGTATTACTCAGTTGGACTTTACCCTTGAGGCCCAGATTTTGAATGTGAGATGGGCAAATCGGGAAGTCGCAGGCATATTTTTACTTATAAGCAGTCTCGAATGCTTCATTATCGCAATAAGCAGAGGACTGATAAAGTTTTTTATTTTAAGACAGCGAGATAACAGCACATTCTTGTATTGACTGGACTATGTATTTTCCCTGTGTTAATGGCTCTTAATCAACATGGAGAGATACTCATATTTCCTGAACACGAATGCAGACTGGCAAAATGCAAACAACGTCGATAAAATTGGAACTCCCAATAGCGACAATTTATATTAGCAAGCGGACATATTTGTGACTACTGAGTGCATGAAACATGGCTGATGTAGGCGCAACTTCGCTTTTTATAACACGTAGGATGATACCACATTCACCTTCAGAAATTTCTAACAGCTGCCTCGCTTGGGGCTCAGCATTAACAGATTAGTGTTAGGACTGGTCGGCCTGGTGTCAGGACAATGTGACATGGTGGTACATGATGCTACATGTCTGTGGCATGATGCTCCAATACTAGACATCACTATAAACTGCCACGTCGCAGACATCGTAGCGATATGACTGAAAAATTGTTAAAGCTACGTTAAAAATCCAAATCACACACACACACACACACACACACACACACACACACACACACACACGTCTATTATTTTGGATCGTTGTTTGATATGCCCGCCATAAGTCATAGTGTATTATGTCATGAATTTGTCCGCCCGTCCATCTGTCACAAATTTCAGTTTCGCACAGTAGCTCGAGATGTCAATGATTATATACAGTTACTTTGTGGATAGTCTGCACTTAGGGTAAGTATGAACTATCGAATTCACAGTGCCAAGATTCCAGGATAAATAGCAATATGAATGAAAGAAGAAAAATAGTTTTCTACCAGTAACTTATTACTTAGCCATTTACAGTTACCAAACTTTGTGGATTGCTTGCTCTTAGGTCAAGAAAGACGCCGAGCAATATTAAAGTCAAACGTCAAGGTCACTGTGACTAAAAGAAATATAATAGTTTCTTTCTTCGCAAAATGACTTGATTTTTCCATCGTCTAAAATTGAGCAAGTTTAGTCTATGACTTGGATCAAAGAAGAACCCTGTTGATTCGGCGGCCAGCTGATCAAAGGCCAAGGTCAGTGAGACTTAAAGAATAAATATAGTTTATGCACAATAACAATAGCTCTACATAACAGATCTTGACCAAACATTGTTAATGATTGGCATTTGGTAAGGTGAAAACCTTTTGATTTTGTCACAAAAAGAAAATGACTACTGTATAAAAAAATTCGATTTCCAACATAAGTATTAAAGACGGTGCGGGCGTAAGTAGTAACATTTAACACTTTATGGACATAAATTCAAATTGTGGTAAAATCGGAATTCAGTGTTATAAAGTCCATATAATTAAAATTAGTGTGGCAATCGGCGGACAAGGGTAAACTTAGCATCAGTATGTCATTATGGGGACAAGGGGCACTGAATATTACGTCTCCATAAAAATTTACTTTGAAAAATAGCACTATTGGGAGAAAGAGAAACGTAAATATAAAAGACGTCTATATTATTTTCTCTAGATGGTACTATAGGGACAAAGGGAAAATGCATGGGGACAATTGGAAATGAAATGTTAATGATTTTAATAGGTACGATATGATGGGAATGTCTGGGGCAAGGCAAATGCTACGTTGAAACATTCTGAAATTTATCGGGACACCGGCATATGTAATGTTAAAACTACAACAACTAATCAACAAGCTGTCTTATTGACCATCACCCACTCATGTACTGACCAACACGCACGCCTTCTGACTAATGCACGGATCACCTGACCAGTACTAACACATATTAACCAACACGACATCTGACTGACCAGCACTCACTCATCGGCTGGACAACACCAACATTTACTAACTAACGAGCAAGGTGAGACTGCTTACATATATATACAAGCATACTATTAGCTTTAAAAAGAGCAACAAATTTTATACACTTGTATCAACTAACCAGCACACTGTTTGACTGATCAGGATCCACACCTACACGCCAAAACACAGTTTGATTAATCATTAACCACTCATCTACAGATCAAGACGTGCAATTACTAATCAAAGAAAATGCCAGGAGTGCTTGTATATGCACCAACACTATCAACGCCGTCTGAGCAGCATCCACTCATTTACTAACACCTACACCTTCTAACCAACAAAAAGGATATGAGTATTGACACATACACAAACATGCTTTCATCCCCAACAGGGTTAGAATATACACATATAATACGCACAAACATATTTACATAATATCATACATGTAGGGAAAGGAGCAAAAAGGGTAGGAGTGATCACACACAAACGTACATACTATCACCAATGAAAAGAATATGAATATTCAATGCAAGGGAATGATATTTCGATTTTGACAAACGCTGCATACGATAAATCCAGGGAAATATCTTTTCTACCTGGTCCACCCGACATGCAGAAAAACGCGGTGTATCAGAAGGTGTGTTTGTGTGTGTATTTGTGTGTGTGTGTGTGTGTGTGTGTGTGTGTGTGTGTAATGGTACCAAGAATTTTATTTAAGGAAGGAAAAAAGCCAAAACTCTGGTTGTGGAATCCTGGCACCCCACTATGGCACCCGTCTAAAATAGTGGGATTACTCTTGTAAGCCGTTAAAGTGCTGGTTTTAATACCACCCATTTTTATTTGATAAAGTGTAGCAGTAGGGAGGGCAAATCCTACAACAGTTTCAGTTAGAGATTTTGCTGAAAAACAAAGCTTCCTACAAAAATGAAAATACAAGATCAATAACGTCTTACCGAAGCCTCTAACCGACCGAAACTTCTCCAATTGGGTTAGCTCATTTTGTTACTTTATTTTTGATTTTTGTGTTTTCGTTTTTTATGGCGTGTTTGTTTACCCATCGGACACTCACTCTTTGTCGTCGCCCTCTCTGCTGCTGTGTGGGTGTGCAAAATTAAATCATTATTATAGCAATAATGGAATTTCACACAGCTAAACTAGCTCGACAGCGACTAGAGGCAATTATGAAATATCTCCCCGTTCGTGATTCTGTCAAGCAACAACTACAAGCGCGTCAGGAGTCTCAGATGAAATTTACAGAGGGTACAGAACGGTTATTTAAACCAATTGTCGAACCAACAAAGAAAATTGTTACAGCAACTGAGGCAATACAAAAAACTCTTGAAACATTGCCTGCTGATATTGCTGGGCGTCTTCAATCTCAACCACCACCTGAAGATCAGCCACAACCTCCGCCAAGAGCCAGAAATAACATCACAGAAAAATTCACGCCTGAAGGTATTGCCGCTATCAGGCATCGAGACCAATTACTTGATATTGCCGCGTTTGGATATTATAATAGAGACAATTATGTAAAACCCGAACATGTTAGATCTATGAGATCTGTTAATTGGATGAATGATGTATATCGCGTTGCTTCTAATACACCGCAAATCAGAACTGCGGAAGATATTAATAATTTTAATATTTTTAGCCAGGCAGTAGATGAGCATATTGAACGAGCAAAACAAGAAAAATAAAAACAAAAAGAAGAAGGAATGAAGTCGAAAATTAAAGAGGTTGAACGAGCAAGGAAACAAAAAGGAAAAGAAGATTTGGAATATGAAGAAATTAAACGAAGGAGTGAATCACGTTCAACAAGAAAGAAAGAAATAACTGGAAGTGGTCTGAGCGTTTGGGTCACTTCAGGAAGTGGTCTTATTACTCCATGCCCCAATAACGTCCGTGCCGACGTGGACAGACTAGAAATTCTAATTGGCAGAATACGAGCCGGCAATAATTCCTCAGAAATCATTAATGAAGCAGCTGATATTTGTCAGAGATTATTTACAGGTGGTATCATGGATATTAATGTTTATCGATCCCTCATCGATGAAATCGCCAATGATTACTGCAGTGTTTGATTAAGGGTATACAATCAGATCAGTGACAAGAAAATAAGATGTTTATACATAATGCTCACCGTGGACCGATCATGGTCAGGGTGATAAATTCACGATTACCTACATATAAAGCGTACTACGGAGATGAACTCGGCAATTTTGTTCAGGGTCTTTTTTAGAAGGATAGCCCCAAAAGCGATACCGATTGCAAAGCAACTGGGAATGAAAGCTATTGACGTTGTTCGTGATAAAGGTATTGGTGTTGTTGGTGATATTACCGGTAAAGCATTCTCGGCAATCAAGGATAGACTAGCACGATTAATATGCAGACCTCAGTCGGTCCGACCTCAGCCAGTAAAATTACCCAGCACCGAAGTTATGCCTGCAAATGTTAGTAAAATAATAAATCAAGCTGCAAATCAAAGATTAGCAGAGTTTGCTGGTGTACCTCTATCAGAAAAATAAAAATAAAATAAAAATATAGCTGCTAGTCCGATTGCAGGATGTGGTCCTCGTGTTAGACGATAACAAATATAATCAAGATTTTCAAACATATATTTGATCCCACATTCGACATGGACGCACCAGTTCTCAAAGATGAATCGGTACATGATTATCAGTATTATTCTGATGACGCTCGTGTACCTGACGAACGTGGAAGAATCGAATTACAAGTTCATGATACAAGTAGATATTTCTTACCTGCTGAGGCATTTATTGAGATCGAAGGTAGACTTTTAAAAACAAATAATACAGCATACAGAATTGATGATCGAGTTGGTTTTGTTAATAATAGCGTCATGGCGTTATTTAACAGTGCCACATACATGATTGACGGAAGAAATATTGGATTAATTCAGAACGACGTCGACGTTGCCACAACGATACTTGGCCTTGCAAGATACAGCGACGATTACTCGAGATCAGCTGGTCCATCAATGATGTTTGCAAAGGATACAACTGATTATCCAGAAAACAGAAACGTAACACTAAATGTAGCTGGCGACACAGCCGTATCAATGAATGAAAATTTCAACTTGGGATTCGCAACACGTCGATTAATGTTGAACGACAATGAAGAATTTTCACGTGTGATTCCACTATCACATATCTCTGGATTTTGCAGAAATATCAGAAAGGTTATCTTCGGGGCAAAACATACAATCGTCCTTGTGAGAAAACCTACCGACGATGATGCAATATGGCACGCTGAAGGAGTTGATCCAGTTGCAACCGCTGCACTTCATGGAAAAGTAGTACTGACAAAACTTTCTTTGTGGATGCCAACAGTGACTCCATCATTAACCGAAGAACAACGGTTACATTCTTTTATGGACAGCGGCGGTAAATCAATATTATCATGGTTGACTATGACCACAAATAGTGTTCAAAGTAACATTAATGTTTTGTTCACATGGCAGATAGCATCACAGCAAGGTGTCTCTGCACCGGGACATATATTTATTGCTTTCCAAGATGCTGCTTGAGTAAGCTCACAGTTACGTAGTGTAATGATATTTGACAAACTTGGTGTTACTGAAGTTTCTTTGAGAATAAACAGACATCAAGAACCAGCTGAGAATATATTACTGAATTTTGATAACAATCAAGTTGCACGTGCATATCATCGTTTGATGACATTCATGGGGCGTGATAAAAAAGTTGATACTGGTTTGCAAATATCTCAGCGGGATTTTACAACACTGTATCCGATCTATTATTTCTCACTGGAACTCTTGGATTTGCTCTTTCGAGCTCGTCTAGCTGTTGCTAATTATAGAGCAATCGCTGTTATACTCACAGATAAAACAATGTTGCTTGAAGGTGTTGGTGGACGAATGAGAATCATTGATGCCCCAGTCGAAAACATAATTAAATCATCTATGATACTATAATGTGTTACGTGTCTAGGCTCGTACAAAGTAACAAAGAAAAGACTGAAGCCAACAAGCTTTGTAAAATTTAACAAATTAATTTATTTCCCTAGAAAACAAGGTAAAAATATGAAAAAGGACTTACGGTTTGTGAATCTAATCCAAAAATTTATCCCAGAATTTAAAAATATAAGTCCCATTACTAAAAAGTTCTAAATGAATCACCGTTCAAATCCTGATGAAGTTCCAAGATGGAGGGCGATGACGTCTTCTATAACCTCTTTTGTTTTGACGTATGAACAGTTCCTTTTTGAATCCAAGAATAATAATTCGGCTTTAGAATTCCGAATAATTTCTATAAATATCTTTGTCCAAGAATTCGAATGAGCACTGGATAAAGTCTCCAGGGAAAATAAATTATTTTAAATAAAAACTCAATTCAAACTGGCAACAACACAAAAACACCTTTGAGCTCTGAATGTGTGAATTACGACTGAATCAAAATCACTATGAAATGTTAGTTTTTATCTCTAATTGCAACGAAGTACGGGATCACCTGATAGGGTCACGTGATCACTTCCTTTGCCGCGGCGCAGAAACATTATATGTCAATTATCACGTAGACCATTTACGGATTTGATTACATTGAACAAATCTTACTATAAGATTCAATAAAAAAAAAAATTAAAAAAAGTTGTTTACAAGTTCTGAATCAAGGTCGGGAACTAGGTCAGCTAAAAATTCAATGTTGCAATCATGACTTGTTTATTGTGAGAATAAGAACAGTCAGAACCGAACTGAATTTATCAAAAACAAATCAAATCCTGTAGACAAAATTATCATTACAGTAACATGTAATGCAATAAAATAAAAAAATGAAAGAAATTTAAAACTAACAATCAAGTAATTAAATTACATATACGTAACACTTTCCTCATAAAGAAAAAGAAAGACTTATGTAATAAAGCTTTATTTTTACCATATGTTAATTACACATGAGGTAAAAATATTACATAAGAAGAACTCTTATGAATTATACAAAGTGTACATGAAATAATATTTCTATACACCGGAAAGTGCAATTACTATTAAATTGTCTTTTCCTTTGATGTGCCTGATTTCAATATTATATTCATGTAACAAAAGACTCCACCTTAATAATCTTTGATTTTTGTTTTTCATCTTGTTGATGAAAGTAAGGGGGTTGTGATCATTAAACACAACAATCGGAGGAGGAGCTGAACTAATGTAAACTTCAAAATGCTGTAATGCCAATATCAAAGCCAAACATTCCATCTCGATTGTTGAGTAATTCCTTTGGTTCTTATTTAATTTCTTAGAAAAATAGCACACCGGATGATCAACACCATTGCTATCTTCTTGAATCAACACCGCCCCAACCCCAACATCACTTGTATCAACAAATAGTTTAAAAGATTGAAATTTGGTGCTGTAAGAACTGGTGCACTTTTAAGTATGGCCTTTAACTTGTCAAAAGCCTCCTGACTAATTTTTCAGTCCAAAGAAACTTGCTTTTCTTGCTCAATAAATTTGTCAGAGGTTCAGCAATATTAGAAAAATTGGAACAAACGTTTCGATAGTATCCAGCCATACCCAAAAATTGCATCAGTTGGGTTTTACTGACAGGCACAGGGAATTCAGAGATAGCCTTGACCGTAGCATCTATAGGTTTAACTTGTCCATGTCCTACAATATGTCCTAGAAACGTTTCACAAGCACGGCAGAACTCACGTTTAGATAAATTGATTGTCAAACTTGCATCAGTGAGTCTGTCAAAGAATTTCCGAATTATGGCTAGATGTTCTTTCCAGGTGTTGTTGTAGATGATGAGATCATCGATATAAGCATCACAATTATCTAGACCAGAGTTAATCATATTCATCAAACGTTGAAAGGTACTTGGCAAACCCTTCTTCCGGCATCACTTTATATTAATAAAGTCCATCTGGAGTCACAAATGCCGAAATTTCCTTTGACCTTTCCGTTAGTGGAATTTCCAAAATCCTTTCAGAGGATCAAATTTGGTGACATACTTGGCTTTTCCAATTTTATCCATGCAGTCATCGGTTCCTGGTAATGGAAACGAATCTGTCTTTGTCACACTGTTCACCTTCCTATAATCAGTGCACATACGGAAAGTTTAATCTGTTTTCGGAACAAGTATAGATGGTGAACTCCAGTCACTTTTACTGGGATCTATGAAATCATTCTCCAGCAAATACTGAATTTCCTTTTCAAGTATTCCTGTTTGAGAGGGTTCATCCTGAATGGGTTTTGTTTCACAGGTTTGGAATTTACAATTTCAAAGTCATGAAAAATTTTGTTTGTCCTCGTAGGAACAGCTGGAAACAAGTGCTCATATTCAAATAATAACTGTTTAAGTTCATTCCTTTCTTGTTGTTGCAAATGCAAAAGTTTCTGGTCCAGATTTTTCATAATTTCTGAATTCCGAAGATTTGTCGCTCCACAATCAGTAGAGTCCGATTGAATTCCTTCACTTGAATTCTCAGTGAGTGGGACAAGTACAACTAAATTAATTGAATGATTTACCTGGCTATCTCTCTCAATAGACTGGTACTCCATTAATTTATTTAGATCAGAGTACTATTATTATAATTTAATTCATTCATTTTCTTCTTAACTTTGTAAGGGCCGTAATACCTAATTTGAAGAAAAATTTGAAGAATGAGCAAGAGAGAAAGAACTCTATAAGTAGACTCAAAAGTTCTCTCCATTAACGTTCTGTGAAACCATAATTTCACTTTTGACTTGAATTGCTGAATGCCAAATTCAAGCATAATTAGCTGGAAAATTCCAAACATAAAATTTTACCCTTGATCCAGTTGGACAGATTTGGGAAGGCCAAATTGAGTAAAGAAAACTTTATCAAAGCTTTTACTATTGCTTTAGTTTTAATATTCCTCAAAGGAATTGCCTCTGGGAACCTTGTTGACACACACATAATGGTCAACAAATATTGGTTGCCTGACTTGGTCTTAGGTAAGGGACCAACACAATCTACCATAATTCTGCTAAATGGTTCGTTAAATGCAGGAATAGGTTGCAGATGAGCCTTAGGTATCTTCGGATTTGACAAGTATGACACGATCTACAAAATTTACAAACATCACTTTTGATTTTTGGCCAATAAAAGTGAGTCAAGACCTTGTGATAAGTCTTATTGATCACTAGAAGACCAGCCAGAGGAGTTTCATGGGCCAGACTAAGTATTTCCTGTCTGTAAGATTTTGGAACTACAATCTGATAGTTCACTGAGCACTCGTCACTAGCAGGTACCTCGGGAGGTCTCCATTTTCTCATAAGAATTCCATTTTTAATGAAATAACAGACAGGTACTTCAGTGGCTTCAGTTTCACTAATGGCCCTCTGAAACAAGCAGGAGATTTCAGTATCTTTTTCCTGTTCGACGACAAGTAATTGACTTTTGCATCAAAAGCCTGACCAATATATGTGTCAGCTAAAGGAGTAGTTTCCTTATCAAAATCATTCTCAAGAGTTTTCTTTGCCATAGGTCTAGTAAGTGCACAAGCTGGGTATAAATCAGGGAATTCCTTTCCAATAGGATCGTCTTTCTGATCTAAACAAGGCTTGTCAGTTACAAGTGGATTAACCACAACCTTGTCTCCAGCTAGGTCGTTGCCTAGCAACAAGTGAATGCCCTCAACTTGTAAAGTAGACACTATTCCGACTGTCACAGGTCCTGAAACTAAGTCTGATGACACATTTACAGAATGGAGAGGAACGTTACCAAAGCCGCACTCTACTCCCTGAATAAGAACACTCTCATTAGAAGAAGACTTCTCAGAAAAAGGCAAAGTACCTGATAATAAAAGACTCTGAGAAGCTCCTGTGTCCCTTAAAATTTTAATAGGGATAGGATTGGCCAAATCACCCAAGAGCGATATAGAACCCTTCGACATGAATGGTTCATAAGTCTCCATAATAAAATCAGACTGGGGTTTATTAGACCCAACAAATGTATTGCTTTCAATAAATGACCGTGACCTTGACCTCTTAGAAATAAGAGCATATGGGATAGGTCTGTCTTGATTCTGATGCTTATATTTCAATTTGAAGCAATCAGAAATGACGTGCCCTTTTTTCTTGCAATAGGTACACGTAGGAAGAGACAAGGATTTTGAATCATGGTTATCAGAAACTTGATTTTTAAAAGTTGTGCCAGATTGAGTTTTAGAAGGAGTCGTATTAGGCTGAAATACTTTTCTACCATCAGACTGCTGAGTGAAAGACTTGCCTACAAAAGAAGCTTTATGAATTAAGAAATACTCATCATCAGCAGGAGCAGCATGTTCCAAGGTTTCGATCTTATGCTCGTCAGGATAAGTCTTAATGTCACTATGGACACAGTTCTTGAACTCTTCAAGTAATACAAGTTGTTTAAAATTTTCATAATCTTGATCAACTTTCATGGCTAAGCACCATCTATCAAATAACTGCTCTTTTCCCCTTGCAAATTCGACATAGGTTTGTCCAGCTTCTTTTTTATAGTTCCTGAATTTTTGCCGATAAGCCTCAGGAATTAACTCATAACCCTTTAAGATGCATTCTTTAACCACATCATAGTCAGAACTTTGCAGTACTGACAGGGATGCAAAGATATTTCAGGCTTTGCCATAAAGTACACATTGCAATAATTGAGTCCAATGCTCCCTTGGCCATTTCAAATTTTCAGCAACTTTTTCAAAATAAAGAAAATATTTGTCTACTTCTTTTTTGCTAAAAGGGGGTACTAGCCTAAAATTCATTGTAATGTCAAAACTTGAATTTGTATGTGAAGTGGAAACGTGCCTTTTACTTGCCAACTCCATTCCTTCATTCTAATTTGAAATTCCATTTTATCCTTCTCTCTTTGTATTTGCATCTGTCTCTCTCCTCTTTCTCAAAGTGTAACTGCATTTGTTTCTCTCTCCTCCTTCTCAAATTGAAACTTTCTCTCTTTTTCAAATTGCAACTGCATTTGTTTCTCTTCCTTCTGAAGGTCAAGCTTCCTTAACCTTAATTCCATCTTGTATTTCAATTTTAATTTCTTTACTTTTATGTCAGTGTCTGATACAGACTTACTGATGGAAACCAAAACACTTTTATTCAAAACATTCTTCTGTACCAAATACTGGATCAAAATGTTTTTTTTTATTTCTTGCTTCGTTAAAGATGCTTTTGTTCCAGAAAGATCGTATTTTCTGGCAAGGTTCTAGCAATTCATCTTTTTTCTAACTATCCAACTGCTCCTGGGTAGGATTTGAAAGAAAAGTTTTCACTTTTGATGACATTGTGAAAAAGCCTGTTGATTTCACTAAAGATTTGAAACGAAATGTGAAATAGTACTTGGCATTTAAAACATTCTGAAAACTAGGGGAATTTAAATAAAAAAAACCAATTTTCTGAAATATTTTAGCCAAAATTTAAATATTCCAAGGACGAGAACCCAATTTTCTTTGTTACGTGTCTAGGCTCGTACAAAGTAACAAAGAAAAGACTGAAGCCAACAAGCTTTGTAAAATTTAACAAATTAATTTATTTCCCTAGAAAACAAGGTAAAAATATGAAAAAGGACTTACGGTTTGTGAATCTAATCCAAAAATTATCCCAGAATTTAAAAATATAAGTCCCATCACTAAAAAGTTCTAAATGAATCACCGTTCAAATCCTGATGAAGTTCCAAGAGGGAGGGTGATGACGTCTTCTATAACCTCTTTTGTTTTGACGTATGAACAGTTCCTTTTTGAATCCAAGAATAATAATGCTGCTTTAGAATTCCGAATAATTTCCAAAAATATCTTTGTCCAAGAATTCGAATGAGCACTGGATAAAGTTTCCAGGGAAAATAAATTATTTTAAATAAAAACTCAATTCAAACTGGCAACAACACAAAAACACCTTTGAGCTCTGAATGTGTGAATTACGACTGAATCAAAATCACTATGAAATGTTAGTTTTATCTCTAATTGCAACGAAGTACGGGTTCACCTGATAGGGTCAAGTGGTCACTTCCTCTGCCGCGGCGCAGAAATATTATATGTCAATTATCACATAGAACATTTACGGATTTGATTACATTGAACAAATCTTACTATAAGATTCAATAATAAAAAAAATTTAAAAAGTTATTTACAAGTTCTGAATCAAGGTCGGGAACTAGGTCAGCTAAAAAAGTAATGTTGCAATCATGACTTGTTTATTGTGAGAATAAGAAAAACAGTCAGAACCGAAATGAATTTATCAAAAACAAATCAAATCCTGTAGACAAAATTATTATTACAGTAACATGTAATGCAATAAAATAAATAATAAAAGAAATTTAAAACTAACAATCAAGTAATTAAATTACATATACGTAACAAGTGTCATATCATCATGTTACTGTTACTCTGACTCCTGGTCAGATTTAAAAGCTACTATCGGCGTCAAAAAAGAATTCGGAATGAAACTATTAGAGAAATCAGAACAGCTTGCAGGTGGTCCAAATAAATTATCATGACTGAACGTCAACTGAAGGATTTCAATGACGCCAAACGATGAAAGCCCGGCGTACGACTTGATCTTTATGCGGGTGCCGTTAAAGACGCAATCGAGACGGGTGGTATATTTCCATTTCTCGCAGCTATACCAGCGTTGATATCCGCTGCAGCTCCAGCTGTTGCAAAACCAGCTGCACTCGCTGCTGTTGGAAATGCGTCTGGGATGGCATGAAAGAAAGCAACAGGGGGGTAGAATCTTCCGTAGTAAAATCCGCCGCGGTGGAAACATCGGTGAAATCATAAAACAAACAACACCATCAATCGTGCAAAAAGCAACACAAATGATAGCGGGGTTGAGGCAACATGCCACTCAACAATCTGCTCAACAAGTGCAACAAATGAAACAAATGTTGAAGCAACAAGCCTTTCAACGGGCCACTCAACGAGCTGCTCAACGAGCCATGGAAATCTTACTTAAAAAAGGACTGCGAGGAACCTGTCGTTCATGGTACGGTCAATCAGACTGCCAGGGACACATCGCTGATACTTTCTATGTCCAATTTTGATTTACTTGTTGCTGCTGGGCGATTAAATATAAAAAACTTCAGAGGTGTTTTTATGGGTGATCGATTACCAAAACAACCAAATCATGTTCAGACCGGTACCATCAATCTCGATGGAAGTTCTGGTCTAGGTACTCACTGGGTTGCATACGCTATCGATCCACGTTAAATTATTTATTTTGATTCGTATGGACTGGCACCACCAAAAGAATTTTTAAAATATGTCGGCACAGAACGAAGTACTGCACTTCAAAACACTCCCATATAGTATTCAACATTACCAACAGAGGCAATAACTGATCCGCCAATATGTGGCCGTGAAGTAATTGCTGTACTCGACGCTGTGTCATCGTCAACGATGCCTCCTCATAAAGTCGTGCACGAGTATAACCACTAGATGATATGACCATCCACCGTCGTTTTAAACGGGTCTTAGTGAATATACAGTGGTAGATATTTTCGGAAGATCTTCTCGGAGCTTCAAACCTTAAGGTGAATTATCCAAATAAGTAACACTTGATAATGTCAAGGACGAGATAGCTAATATTTTGCGTCTCGTAGATGTGGACCAAAATGAAGTTGTTGTTTTTCAGGATCAACAAGGACGATTAAAAACTAGTAATATCCCGTTGACAGATATTATTCTGCGAGTTCCAGATACAGTCGAAAATAAATTAGCGGTATTTACTAAGAAAGGTAAAATTAAAGACTCGGAGGACTCAGTCTTAACACTCATGGGAGAAATTGCTGGACCCATCAGAAGAATTGGAGATATTATGTATGGCGATCTCAACATGAACAGAAATACAACTATCAATGTGAGAGAAACAAAATCAGACGATGATGTGGCAACAAAAAGATACGTAGACAGCAAGAATGCCACGATCAGAACTGAGATCGATGATCGTTTATTATCCGCCAGTGATACATTGACTGGTTCTCTGAACATTTCTAATAACAAAATTACTGGCCTTAGAGAATCAGAATCAAACGATGACGCTGCAAGAAAAAAAATATGTCGATGATAGCAACATTCTGATGATGAACTCGTTGATGACAATCAATGATGGATTGGCCACATTTAGATCTGACTAAATGTACAAACGTTTTTGAATTTTCTCAGAAACACAAATAGAGCTATTAATGACGTTTTTGGAAGTCCAGCATTTATCGACATTAAACTCTCTGACATAAATAAAAATAATAATGAATTTTTTGGAAGTCCAGCTGATATTAAACTCTCCGAAATCAAAAAGAATTACCGACAGTGTAGTATATACAGTAGCATCTGGATCAGTGTTATGATCACCCAATAAATCCATCCTTTATCCCGTTACGTATAACAGTATATACAGATTCTCAGTACTCGATACTACATCATTTACAGTAAGCACCGGTGATCAACGGCGTTCTTCACTCAACGCTGCATCTGTTATATTCGTAGTGCTGGATTAAAACGACGATGTGAAATTTTTAGTGACACCCAAAAAACAAGACTTCGGTGTCTTGAATTAGTCGCTAAACTACCACCTACTTAAATTATATAATGAACCAATCGATTGATTTTGTTACAGCGCAACTTTTCAGATACGAGCAAGTGTGTTTGTTGCAGACCCAACTGAAAAATATCATTGATGAGTATACAGTAAAACTAAACAAATATCGCAGACGTATCGTTGTTACTGACATAATTGTATACTCTGCATCTCCCGTAGTCGCTGGAACAGCAGCAGTAATCGGATCATTATCAGCGTCATACATAATAGCGCCAGCAGCCCTGTCAGCGCTGGGAATTGGTGTTGCTATTGTAGCCGGTGTTGCTGGTATTCTTAACATCATCGCAAAAAAGTATCTACGTGTGCGGCTGATATATTACACGAGTATGCAACGTTGCTATCAGCGGCAACACATGCACACGCCAAAATTACCATCGCAGATATCATCAGGGCTTAATGATGGAATAATATCAGATTAGGAATTCGCAGAGATGATTAAGGTTTACCATGAAGCAATCGTAAATCAAAACCCCTTGTCGGAGACAAGGACAGAATCACCTTAATATAAATCAGGACTTAAATAATAATAATATCGTCAATAATGACTACGTCACAAGAACTACTAGAAATAAAAATCGTCACTAATACAACACCGTCAACAACCACGATGTTATCAGCGAGCTCAACCAATCCTGAATTTGACGCTATCTTTCCAACGGCAATTCAAGCCAAAGAAATAGCATTAGCGCAACTGCGAGTATATTACAGCTGGCCAAATATTAGATCAAAGTCATTCGGTGGGGTGCCCGCAAATAACTCATGAGTGTTTTCTTATAAAAATAAATGTGATGCAACTCCCGACTGGCAAGTTGTTGGTATTCCTACGGGCAGTTATTAGATAGAACAGCTCAATAGTGAATTCCAATGCAGGATTAAGTCTATCACAGGAGAAGAATCCAAAATCGCTATTACGGTTCATCAACCAACATTATCAGCTGCGATAGAAATATCAACACCCGACTACGCCGTAGATATAGGTCAATATATATCAATCATCGATCAGAACTGTATTAGGATGGCCAGAGGTAGCACCGGCATATAAACGTACAGCAGAACCTAAACGTGTTGATTTCACCACAGATAAAAGAATATTTTACAACAACGCACTTCCAGAATATCGAAAAACTCTTCCATGGAGGACAACGGAATTTGGTGAAAATACTGGTGTGAAAATTTATTTTATTGCATCTGATGGTACAAAACTTCATAAAATGTGGAGAACATTATATATTTATTACAATAATAGAAATCCGATCATCGACGAAGAATTCATTAAGTCATTTTCCGACGTCATTAAATCCGAACATGAACAAGTAAGCAACAAACTACAAAATGTATTTTCCAGTGTCGCACAATATTACAGCGATGATACAAAACAACAGATCATCGCAACGATACAACATCTAACCCAAGTTGCATCGGACCTCCAATATATCAATAAACGTATCATTGAAAGTGACGTGATGAATTTATTGGCGTAGTTTCCCACGGAATCCCCCCCCCAAAAAAAAACGACCATAAAAATTATTTGCTACGATTATAAAATAGGCCAGGCAGGTATGCCAAAATTTATTCTACCAGGATTTAGCGACGATGAACTGAAAAATCAGTTAATGATATCATCAATGAATATTTTCCCAAGATCGTAGAAGCGTGGAGAAAAATATCCCCTCCAGCGATTATTCTTATATACAACAATGATCCATACGGTGGAGGTCGTCATATGTCACCAGGTGATGTGGCGATCACATCAATGGTCGCAGTCAATTTGGTGTGTGATGCTATTGATGGAAGCTATGAAGTAGTTACTGAAAAATCCAGGCAGGCACAACAGGCATATATCGTATATTCATTTACCCCCGAGGTACCTCCTGGATTTTTAATTGTGTCAATACCTGTTAATCCGGTTTATATGCGATGTCATAATCCGCTGTTATCACGGATACATTTTAGACTTACTAACCAAACCGGCCACTTACTTGATTTAAGAAATGAAGTTTTGGCGATAAGTTTGTATGTACGTTCATAGATACTTTTTGTTGGAATAAAAAAAATAAATCTGAACTTGTGTCAGAATAAAAAAAATAAATAAATATTATAATCTGAATCTGAACCAGAATAAATATTATGATCTGAATTTGTGTCAGGATAAAAATAAATAATATAATCTAAATAAGAATAAACATTATAATCTGAATCTTATTCTGAATAAATATTTTAATATGAATCAGAATAAATATTTTAATATGAATCAGAATAAATATTATAACCTGAATATTTCTGAATCAGAGTAAATATTATAATCTGAATATTTCTGAATCAAAATAAATATTATAATCTAATTTGAATCAGAATAAAAATAAATACAATATTCAGTTTCATAATCCCATTTGATTTTCGTCAGTGACCTTGTCGGTGAATTCCTCACTGAGTTTACAATCATACATACATTTTTTCAGCTGTCGCACACGTGAACTTACAATCGTTTTTGTTTCGTATTCATGTGGTAACTCTGATGTAACTTTCTCATTCGCGTTTGCGAGTGAAACGAATTTTCGAATTTCCTCATCATAACCTACATAAAGTAGAGATTGTTTCAGGCCTGTTGTAATTTAATGAATCTATACTCAGCTACTAGTGTATATCCCCCATCATATTTCGATTCCTGTAGCGCTTCAAAATCATTTGTGATTTTTTCAGGATCCAATTGATTAGATAATCTATATCCTCATCGTTCAAATTTTAATCTCAGAAATAATTGCATTAATATTTTCGGAATTCATTATATAATAAATATTTGTTTAAAATAAAAATAGATCTGAATCAGAATAAGAATAAAATAAATCTGAATCAGAATCTAAATAAAAATATAAAAATAAATCTAAACCTGAATCTGAATAAAAATAAATCTGAATCAGAATAAAATATAAAAATAAAAATAAATCTGAATCAGAATCAGAATTAAAAAAATAAACAGTAGCAATGATGAGCGGTTAACATTTTTAGCAAATTAGCAGCCTAATTTGTAACTGCAAATTCGTAGAAGGATATTTACACCTGACCGATTTTATTATACCTACACTGGATAAAGACACAACCTACATGCGATCAGGATACTGAATAAATTAGAATTATTGTAAACTGCAGCGTGGATTTATTTCAATTTCCAAACACACTGTATACAATATCTGCATTTAATAAGCACACATACATTTCTGCCGGGATGTCATTCGCGAGTTAAAGTTCATGAGGGTCTGTACAGCTATCTTACCTGGAAGATTTAAAAATAACATACCTGTATTCCACACGTAAGGGGCGCGTGACTCACCGTTTTTCTGAATTATCAGGGACGAGGTCAAAAGGTTTTAATATCCTTCTACGAATTTGCACTGTTACAAATTACGCTGCTACACTGATAGCTAATTTACCACACAGACAGTTAAGCTGCTGAATATAACAGTTACGATGACACAAGAAAAATAATTGCGGTAGTCATATAATATTACGCAGTAGCAAGCGGGGCGACTGCTTAATTACTCTACCAGGGAGAGATTGCTTGACGGAGTTATCTCCCTTCATCCGGAGTGTTTTTACATACAATTGCAACAAAATTCAAAATTGAGTTAAAGTAAATTCAGTTTTGTCAATGTCTATATCTAAATCAATCGGGAGATACTGAAATATTATTTTTGTTTATATTTCTTTGAAAACGCCGATGTGGTTATATTATTTGCGACATATTGTACCGAACGCGCGTGAATATTGAAATATTTTTCAGCTGCATTCATTGATTGAAATATTATTTCTTCGCCAGTCTCTACGTTCACAGATATAACAACCCTGGGAAACTTACTATATTTTCCAGTACCTGCACAAGCAGAATTCTGACTCTGTGTAATAGCTCGTAAATTACCCCAAAATTATCAAGTTTCCTGCCATTGATGTGATCGATCACAAGTCAGTCTTCGATTAGTCCATGAAAACACTCGAAGATAAATTTACGAGATATATATCTTTCTTTTCCAGTATTAAATCTGAGATAACCAGTATTTCCAACAGTACCGACTGGTGTTTTTAATCGACTTTAGCTGATTACACAATCTCGAGATGCCTCATAATTTTTAATGATGGGATGCTTCACAAATTCATTTTGTTCCATTTATATAATAATATTATTTGTCGCACTTATTATTTTATTGCTGGAGTGAAAATCTGCCGAGATAGTCTTCGGCGTTTTTTTTTATAGGAGATTCGACGTCGCCGGCATTATTGTTTTTAATCATAATATCATTCCAGCTCCCTGTATTTTTTACCACCGCATTCTACACACAGCTACGTTTTTCCTCTAACCACAACACTACATGGCAAACACAGTTTTGGTCCTTGGCTCCGTCTACGAACACACTGCATGTGATGTCCACAGAATTCATTTACTCAAGCCTTGTTACAAGGAATTGAAGAACCAGTCATAAGCCACTTGGATTTGGTGTTTGCTTGAATCATTGTATACATAATTAAACTTTATTATATCTATATCTATATCTATATCTATATATATATATATATATATATATATATATATATATATATATATATATATATATATATATATATATATATATT